>JBCNJP010007442.1:0-34891 GCA_039602395.1 Deinandra increscens subsp. villosa
TGTGTCGAGAATTTGAGGAATTGATGAAAGAAAAATTCGAAATGAGTATGATGGGGGAAATATGTTTCTTTCTTGGCTTGCAGGTGGAACAAAAGCCAGACGGCATTCTCATCCATCAAGAAAAGTACATTCTGGAAACTCTGAAGAAATACAAGATGAACGACGCTTCTGCTGAACTCACTCCTTTCACATCTCAGACATGTTTGACTCCTGACAATCAAGGAAAGCGGGTTGACCCTAAGTATTATCAATCAATGATTGGGTCTCTTATGTATCTCACAGCCAGTCGTCCGGATATCACTTTTGCCGTATGCTGCTGTGCTCGTTATCAGGCTGACCCAAGGGAATCTCACGAAAAGGCCGTCAAGCGAATTTTCCGTTATTTGAAAGGTTCATCAAGATTGGGTTTATGGTATCCTAGGGGTGGAAGCTTTGAACTTAATTCATTTTCCGACAGTGATCACGGAGGATGCAAGCTCGATCGAAAGTCAGTTTCTGGAGGATGCCAGTTTCTGGAGGAATGCTTGGTTTCATGGCAAAGCAAAAAGCAAACAACTGTCTCTTTATCTACAGGTGAAGCTGAATACATTGCTGCCTCAAGTTGCTGTTGTCAAGTGCTGTGGATCCAACACCAGATGATGGATTATGGAATTAATTTCCTTCATACACCGCTGTTCTGTGACAACGAAGCTGCTGTTGGAATCTCCAAGAACCCGATTCATCATACGAGAACAAAGCACATCGAAACCCGGGTTCATGCAATCCGTGACGCTCAGGAAAAAGGGTTTATTGATGTTATTCCCATTGAAACCAAGGCCCAGAAAGCTGATATTTTCACCAAAACCTTTGATAAACCACGCTTTTATGAGCTTATAAAAATGTTGGGCATGATTTCCTTTTAAAATTAAAAAAAATAATAATAAAAATTGTACATATTCTTTTAACTTTATTCTATCTTAAGTTTGTTTTATTCAGATCATCATGCTAAATTCCTTTTGTCTTGAATCAGGTGGTTGTTGCAGTTAAGCATGTTGATTGGCTATACTCCTAAATCAAGAAATCAATGATCACGTCATCTACCTTCAAATGATTTCTGGCCAATCGTCACTCGAATATGATCAGAGGAGTATTTCAGTTCCATTTCCCTTGCGTTTCTCTCATAACTGATTATTAATGTCTTTGTATGCAACCTTGTGGGGGAATTGGGGGTAAATCACACTAAAACTGCTTAAAACTGGATAAAAGGTGTCTCCATTCAAGCGTTTTTCAAAATATAAACATTATGATTGGAATGCCTGACTTAATGATACTATCGGATGGAGGATAAAGTGCATGCATCATATCGGTAACCCCTTTGGTTGATTTTCAAAATTGTGTCAAGTATCGATCGAATCAATTTTTGTTTTGTTTTGTTTCCTTATTGAAAATCCAAAAATAAAGTATTTGTGGATTTTGGGGGAAGAATAAATAAATCAGAAAATAAAAATACTTTAAAAATTTCAAAAATGAGAAATTGATCCGACCAAGTGAGAAATGATAGTACATCTACATGCGTTATCTGCCATGGATAGAGTAAAAATAGAAGTTGTACTGTACTTGTATGATCTATGGGTGTGCATGACTAATATGATATCTATGAGTAGGATATAAACATAAAGCTTGCCTGATAATACTCTAGTTTTCATTTCTTGATAAGTGTTGCAATGATTCTGATATCTTATAAAAATAGAATAAGAGATGTTCTGATGTACGCATGCTTTGTAATAAGGCTTTACGCCATTTTTACACTCAACTCAGTGGGTCTTCTTTGCGTGCTTATGCGGCCGACCTGATCACCTGCTGATTGAGTTTCTGCTTTATTTTCTTGGTGTTTAGTATATATCATCGGACTTTCTCTGCGTGCCCCGAAGGCCGACCTGATTGTTGTTGATATATACGACTTCTGCTTTATTTTAATTTTTTTTATTTTCCTAAGTGCATCGGGCTCTCTCTGCGTGCTTTGCGGCCGACCTGATTGCTGTTCACTTAGGGTTCTGCTTTATTTTTGCATGAAACATCATGAACGCATATCTCATTTTGAAAAAGAACAAAAGAAAAATCAGATAAATATGATGATTTGTTAACTTCTTTGATAGAGTGAGGCTGGGTGATCAGTGCATGATTAATACACCTTAAGCATATCCAAAAATGATAAATACCATTAGTGCATGCTTAATATCAATATGATGCATTCGTGATCTGCTTGTCTTACATGCTGACTAAGTTTGAAATTGAAATGTGTATGATGCGTATTGGTTGATATGATCTCACGTCTGGATCTTTCTCAAAATTAAAATAGAGTTTGTTTGTATAGTCGTTTTACATCTCTTATTAGAAAACTCAAAAGGATTTTTGGTGTGTTTTAATTTAAAGTTAGAAAAGTCGAAATGATTTTCTTTCTGCTTCTTTTTTATAAGATCGATACTTTGTGAAGAGTATGATGCTTGCGTGATTGAATCTTGATGTGTGTGAGTTAGTCGGCATTTCCAGAATTTCAAATCTTATCTGCTTGATGGAACATAATCAAAGTGTAAATCTTAAAAAATTGGTGATGCTTGTGGGCTTGAGTAGTCGCATTGGGTTGGGTGAAGGGTCGTGTATTCGATTGGCTTGCAGAAGTGTTCATGAGACAAAATTAAATTTTTTTAGGGTTTCAGCGAAACTATTGTTTCGCCTGATCAGTTTCGCCGCATGCGCACACAGCGAACTTATACTTTCGTTGTCGGCGAAATTAAACTGTTTAATCAAAATCTCGAGCGAATATGCTCTTTCGCTCAGGCGAAACTACTGTTTCGCCCTAGCGAAACTACGGGCGAAACTGATCAGATATTTATACCTTTGATCGAAATCTCAGGTTATTATTTTCGCTAAAACTGTCCAAAACCTGCAAAACCCTCTCTCGCGAAACTCTTATTTTCGCCCAGACTGTTTCTGTTTTATCATAGTTTAACCGATATCGGTTTAAGGTAAGAGTGTTTCTGGTCATATCATCACTTAATCGCATCTGAAACAACAATTTTTTTTGGGGTTTTAAGTTGAATCGGCGCCTAGAGGGTTCTCGGCCCCTTTAATCTGATGATTGAAGCTGTTTTGACCCTCATTGTGCTCGTTTGAATGATGTATCTTGTTAATAGTTGGTTTAGATGCAAAAGAATAGCCTAAAAATCGATTACCAGTTTTTGAATTTGAAAAGTCGCGACCAGCGAAACTAAGTGTTCTTTCAGCGAAACTGAACGAAAGTTCAAAGTCACGAGCGAAACTGTCTAGCGATAATGCCCTAATTTCGTTGACAGTGTCGCCGTGATTCCCAGCGAAATTGTTGTTTCGCCTTCGGCGAAACTACTGTCTCGCAGCGAAACTGCTGTTTCTCGGCGAAACTGACCTCATCAGTGTCGCTGCGACCATTCTCGCGAATCAACTGGTTTCGCTGTGTTGCGATGCTATGGTTTCTAAGCGAAACTACTGTTTCGCAGCGAAACTATCCTTTTTAAATTTAATTTCTTTTAAGTTCTGTTTAACTCACAAACTCTCGGTTTCATATGCAGAAAATGTCAACATTAAAGCACGAGCCTCGAAGCAATGTCACCGCATTTTTGGACGATAGCACCGACAAGGCTATTGGATTTCGAGACTGTATTGAATGGCTGAAGAAGTCGTGCATCTCTCATGCTATTTCACACATGCCAATCATTGACGAAAAGCATATCAAAGAATTTTGGCTCACTGCAGAATACGACGTAAAAGCAAAACCTGAATGCATTCGAGCAAAGGTTATGAAGAAGGACATCGTCATCACAATGAAAACAATTGCTGCAGCACTTAAACTTGAAAGTGACGTTGGTGAAGTCACAAAGATGAAGGAAATGGATATTTTGAAAGGCTTTGAGCGAGATATGGGGTATGAAGGAGGTGAATTGTGGAAGAATAAGAAAGAGATCAAGAAGTCTTTAATGTCAAAGGAATGGAGATATATTGCTCACGTATTCATTTCCTGCTTAGACGACCGAAAAGGGGGTTCCGATGGTCTCAACGCAAACTGGGCCGAGGCTATGCTATTGGTATGTAGAGGAAAGAAGGCCAACATCCCTCAGCGAATTTTCGACGCAATGGTTTCTAATATTCAAGCGCTGAGGAAGTCGAGGTGGCTCCTGTATCCGAGGTTTTTGCAGATGATAATTGATCACTTAGAGCCGGAGCTGCCAAAGCTGGGTGTGGCTCTCGTTGTAACTCCAATGCATCCAAGAATTCTATCTGACTGTGCTGCAAAAAGACCTGATTTCTCCGGGTATACCACGTACCTCATGAAGCACATGTACCCTGAAAAGAGGTACGAATACATCCAGAAGCTGATAGAATCAGAAAACAAGAGGAGAAACGATGGGAAAGCGAGTGAAAATATTAAAGGAAAAAGGAAACCGTATGTCAGAAGCTCTGGTAAGGAACCATCAGACGAGATTGAAGATGAGCTTGAAGATATGGCACAACAAGAAAAGAGATCAAGGCAAAAACGTAGTGCCCCTACTGAAGAAGAAGTGAGAGCAAGCAAGAAAAGAAAGGTTGATCCTAGATCTGAGTTGGATCAAGATGTTATTCGAAACGTAAACGCCTCATTGGCTAATGAACTCGGGATGATTAAAACCAAGCTGGTCAACTCAGAGATTAGAGAGAAGGAAAAGGATAAGCAGATTCAGAGTCTGAATGAGATTGTTGTGAAACAATCCTCACTTATAAAAACTCTGCTGGTGGATATGAATGAGATAAAGAAGCACCTGAGTCTGCCAAATCAGATGAGTGAAGCTGAAATAGATTCCATGACTGATATCTCAAAGTTTGCAACTGGAGGAGCAGGTGGCAGTAGTACTGGTGGAAATGAAGCAGGTGGAAGTGGTGCTGGGAATGATGAAGCTCTTGATGCCATTGATGTGGGTAACGTAAACCTTTATGACTTTGGAACAGACAAACAGCCAGAGATTGTCGAGGAACCATTCAACCTTATTGATGAAGATGATGAAGGTGCTGAGATTGAAGATTTTTCAGAGCCTGAAAATTATTCCTTGAATGAAAATCCACTAACTTATCAAGCAAAGATAAGTTCTGTCAGCCAAGAAGTAATTGACTTAAAAAGAGAAGAATGGTTTACTAAGCCCGCAATTGAAGAACAGACTCCTATGTTCCAAAACATCTCACAACCAAAGAAGAAAGAGTCTGATCGACATATCATCAGCTGGAAATTCAATGCTGCAATACACGCCTTCATGATCAAAAGAAGAGGGGGTAGTATCTCTTATGTGCACAAACGCGATAGCTTCAAAACCTTGCCCAGATGGGATCTGAGGAGGTTGGCAGATCTTCCCTTAATTGATGAAGACAAGAGTACAAGGGCTAGCAATTTGAAGATGATGCTGCAGCAAGCCTGTGAAAGACAACTTTGAGTCCTTCGGTTATATGAAAGGAGAAAGAAGGAAATCAAGGACTGAGATTGATGAGAGGACTGGAAAGCCCAAAGTTTTCTTGAAGTTCAAACCTGCAAAAACAATGAACCGGGTTAGAATTCCAGATCAACAGCTATCCAGGCTGCAATCGTTCAAGAAGTGGTTCTATGACAATCAGACTGGTGAAGCAGTTATCAGACTGGGAGAAGATGCTGAAATCAGGTTATTTGATCCAATGGAAGTCTTCTCGTTCAGCAATGATGATCTGAAGACCTTGTGCGAAAATCAAATTCGATGTGGGGCAGGAGAAGACACTGCTGAAGAGGCAAACCTGTTCATGAGGGTTGCTAACAAGGCCCGGGGGATCGTTAAAGAGATCAAAGATTTAGCACAGAAGGTGAGGGCTGGTGAAGAAAGATTGGAAGAAGACAGAGAGTTGGCAAACTTGATGAACACTGCTTGGGGCGGAATTGATGAATCATCTGAGCAGGTTGTGAAGCCGGCTGATGTCCCCGCTGCTGATGAGACTATTATTTTGGGGGAATCAGAGGCAAATGTCCCCGCTGCTGATGAGACTATTATTTTGGGGGAATCAGAGGTTATTGTCCCCGTTGCTGATCAAGAAATTGTTTTGGGGGAATCAGAGACAACGGAATTGAACAAAGAGCCGAGCCCGAATGAAGCCGAAGCAGAGAAATGAAGATCCAGAGGCTGAATCCCTCCCTAGGGGGAATATTGAAGATCAATGTAGGGAGGAATTCATAGTTTTGTTAAGTTTGCTTGTTTAGATTAGTTTCTATTGTAATCTTGTCCTTTTGGTAGCTAGCGAAACTACCGAGCGAAACTGTTGTTTCGCTCGGTAACTAGTTTAGTCTGGTCTCAGTGACAGTTTCGCTTGGCCAGCGAAACTGCCAGCGAAACTGTCTACTGATCTGTATAAATAGTCGCCTTTGTGCACATTTTTGTAACTTTTGCAACTCTATCAACCCTAATACAAGATTTCTGGAATTTGGTAAGTTTGGTGACGGCTAGAAGCATTCTATTCAATCTTTGTAGCTATTGTCCATCTCTTATCCTCCATTTGGTTGTAGTTGTGATTGTTCAATACTAAAAACCCATTTTAGCTATTGGAAATTATCCTTTATTGATATTTGATTGGTTTTCTTCTCAAAACACCTTCATTAGCACTGATTAAGATCAGTGAGGACCAACACTAATCTAGCAGGTAATCTTAATTCATTAACTGAAATACCTAATTCTTTACAAAAAAAAAAATATTTATCAATCGGCCACTCTATAACATCTAACTCAATGAAATCAATCGAAGAATGGCATTAAGTTCTAGGACACAGCCCCTGCACATGAATAAGGAGCACATGACTTTGCATTTTTGCCCCAGTGAACTATCATATAACCCTTTTGCATTTCTTTTTTTGAACATAGACATTTGCCATTTGAGTATAAATGAAACTTCAAACGTTAAGAGAATTGACTAAACTGTAGTAACAGTTGCACACACAAAAAAAAATTAACCATTGAAAGGCATGTTGAACTATAGTCTTTAAAAAGGGAATATTCAAATACGATGCCTGGCAAGCAGGGTCAGTGTATGGCTTCTGTTATTCGGAAATCAATTGCCTCACGAAACTTATTTGTTCTTAAACTGTTGTTTATTATTGTAATCCATGGTCAAAGATTATAAAATTTGTTTATTATTGGAATTCATTTTTGGAAACGTAATTAACAATTCTATGCAAACAAATGTAGCAAGAGAAATGCAATAAAGAAAGTATACCAGATTATATGCTTCAGTTATTTGTCAATATCTTTACTTTTTAATAGCGAGATTGTCCTTTCAAACAAACCAACAAATGTGCACCTGTGATACAAAGGTTCATTAGAACTAAATCAACTTAATAATACAAACAATCCGAAGCATTGGCATGTACAAACGACATTTAGCAAGGTCCATTAGCTAGACTACACAAATTTACTAATCATGAGCAACTGCATACGACGATTTCTGAAAAATTAAAAGATGAAATAGACAAATCTGTAACAAAAATTCAAAGTGCATAAGAAAACCAAGAGAAGCATTTTGACGAACAGTTGACGGATATAACCTCACCACCTCCAACTATGAAACACCTACATTTTTCCAATTTAAGAATACCGTTGTGGATGTAAAAATGTGAAACTGCAACCTTCCATATTCTAATAGTTTATTTGTTCTATACATCTTAATAGCAAGACTAATCAGTAACTAATCAAATCAAAGTAATAGCCCCAAAATAAAGGTACATTCTGCAAATATTTGGACGTAAAAATACATAACCATTCAATTCGAACTAAATCCGGTTGGAGCTTGAAGCGAACAATACATACTAAACCTGTGTGATCAAGAAAATTTAACTTTAGATAAACAAAATAGTTAAATCATAATAGAAAAATAACATAGATAATGATCCCAAACAACTAAAAAGAAGCAAAATTACAAAGGTAATTTATGTGGATCAAATAACCAAGGTTGTTAAACCCCTAATTTCAAAAACCCAGGAATAGTTGACGGCGGACATTTACGTTTGTCATATATCAGTGCGAAATAATTACCTTGGAAAGCTAGTACGCGTTATAGGGAAATCTGAGTCGATGAAACTGTACAGATCTGAAATCGATGAAACCATGGAAGAAAAAGATGATCCGGAAGACCGAATATGCACCTCCAATCAAAGCTACGAATCTCGGGATCGTCAATCCATTGTTAACCATCACCGGCAGCAACTAAGAATCTTTGTGGTATCGCCATGAAAGTGATAAACCATGATGAGAAAGAAACAGATCGTCAGGGCTCTACCATCTTCGTCGGATTCATCATCAGCGACGATTGTCGCCGACGGTGGAAAGAAAGCAGGGGAGAGATCGTCTTTGTCAAAGTAATCGAAGCAGGAGGTGGAAAAATTGATGGATCAGTGGCTAGAAGAAGAGAGAGTCGAAGCAGGAGGTGTCAAAGATGATGCATCGGTGGCTGGAAAAAAACGGACAATAAATAGCACAAAAATGAAAAAAAACGAAAAGGTTCTATGCAAAAATTAGGAATCGAAACCGGGTGGCCTGAAATCAAAACCACCAAACTTAGCAGCTGAGACAGAAAACATATCAGTAACATTTCAAACAAACATATATATATATATATATATATATATATATATATATATATATATATATATAGGGAGAGGATCATTTGAGAACCAATTGGGTTTGAGAACTAAAAAGAACTAATTTGAGCCACAAGTTTATTTACATGTATCCCCCCTCCCATGAATTGTACTGGTTCCCCCCTGAAATGTGTGGTTGAGATTTAGTTCTCAAAAGTTCTCAAAATAAAAAGTTCTCATTTGAACCTAACCCTATATATATATACTAGCTAGCTGGATTCGCGCGTTGCGCGAAGCGGTGTAAAATCATCCAATCGTTTAGCTGTTTTTTTTGGACTTTTTGAGAGTCAATTGAATATTTTGCAACTGGCTTTGTGCAAGTCACTTTTTTTATGTTTGATCTTTGCTATGCTTGTTCAATTTTTTTAGTTTTACCCTATATAGAAAATAGGTGATCTTGTTTCAAACTGCAGATTGTTTTAACTGGCTCAAAGTTTGACTTGCTTATTAACTTTTTTTATGTTTGATCTTTGCTATGCTTATGTTTGACTTGCTCATAGTCAAACTGTAGATTGATACCAAAGGGATTTAGTTGGTAGGTGAAGCTAGTCCTGGGTTTAAATTTGAATTTTCCATTTACTCAGCCACATTTATGTTTCATTAAAAACATAACTTTTTAGAGAAAGTTTAACAATTTTTGAAGTTGGTGTATACAAAGTCATAAGCATAAATTGAAAAGGCCTTGCTGTAACAACATTGCAAATTATGTCCTAAGGGCAGTTAAAACTTGGAAGGGATTAAAGCAACATAATTAGGCAACATAACATTCTTATATATATTATATAAAGTCAAGTATTGGCCCCTAGAGTAAGCCATTTTCTTTACACTGAAGACACACTTGATGAACATCTTCCCTACATATTACCTAAGCATAAGTTTTGTACATAACCAAAAGCACATCCTAGACTTTGATGTTCATTTATGTGTCCTCCACTAACAAAAGTTGGTTCTGCTGCTTACATATTCAAAAGCGCAGGCGATGTCTCAAAAGCGCAGGCGATGTCCGCTTCTGCAACAACCTCTTTAAAGGTTTCTTTCTACGGGGCGACCCGCTTTGTGCTCCCCTTGTCGGCCTCATCATTTGTTGATGACATTTTTTGGGTTATTATTATGGTTAAGTAAATTCTGAGGCCTAATTGCCTCCTAAAAATACTATCATATGTAACTCTATTAATGTGATTATGTTATATATTTTCAGTAGCTTGTTTTCTTACCTTCATTAAAAGATAGTTTTCTTTTAGCCTCTGTTGTTGTTATTCCTGAGTTTGTTGAGCATTCTTTTTCAGACATGGGTGTTGTTGTGCCCTCAGGTGATACCTTTCGGATGACTTCTCAATAAACAAAATAGTATTCTGTTGTGTGTTCGTCTTGATTGTCCAAAGCTGCATATAAGGTTGTCTGCTTATCTGTGACTGTCTTTGTACATAAGAAAGGCCTTTTCTTAAAGAGTGATGTTTTTAAACAGCAAATAAAGGATTGAACATATGGATAAAGGGCTAGGCATAGAGCTTATAAACGACACATTAGCAGAGAGCATTTCCCAAAGAAAACAACCATTCATAGCTATGCATAACAACACTAAAAAATGTAAAATAAAATTAAAGGGCAGAGCAAGAATGTTTCTAAATAGCCAAATATATAAACATGGGAAAAGCAACCAGAACAAACAAATACAATAGAGATTGCATACTAAAGAAATAACCACTTAAATTAAAGCAAATACACCATAAGAAAACGGGTAAAAACTTATATCACACCTTCCATGAACAACGACCACAGATATGTATGAAACGCCCCTGAAAAACACAAAAATACACATGAACACATGGCTATAAGCATAAAATAATTAACAAATGAAAGAAAAGACATAAAAAACAAATAATGGTAGCTTTAAGTCAGGATTTAGTTTATGCCAGATTTAATGACACCCTAACTAACACATGAATTGAACAATAAGACCATCAAAACGTTAAAAGTGAAACTGTAGAAACAAAAAAAAAACATAAAAACAAAGATAAATCTAATTTTAAGAAAATACTAATAAATTACAGTAAACATGTTTACCATCATTATATCATACCAACAAATCAAGCAAACAAAAGAGGTCGAAAACAAAGACAAACATAGCTTAAAGCCTAAGAAACAAAATTAATACATGTATGATAGAAACCCTTATATGTAAACATGTTTAACATCATAACTACCCAAAATCTATACTAAACATGAGGCTAAACATGTTTAACATCATATATACTATAGTAAAGATGTTCACCATCATATAAATCAGACCAGAAACTAACAAAACAAAAAAAAGTAGAAAAGAAACAGTAACAAAGTTTGTAAAAAACCATACATATGATAGAAAATGAATTCCTCATAAATGACCACAAAATGTGATTTAAAGCAAGGATACATTTGAATAAATATCTCAGAAGCAACCAATTATGAGAATAATCAAAAGAGATTCCGGGAAACCTAAACTAACAATTTTTGAGAAAAAATTCAACCAAAAACCACAAATCCGGCGCCAGGAGCATCAGAGAAGCAATTAAAACCTAAACTAACAATTTTAGGAAGACAATTGAACTAAAAAGTAGGCAAAACTGGATTGAAAAAAAAAACAGATTCTAGGAAACATGAACTAACAATTTTAGAGGAATAATCTACCAAAAGGCCACAAATCACTCACAATAGCAGCAGAGAAGCAATTAAAATGTAAACTAACAATTTTACAGACACAATTCAACAAAAAAGCAGCCCAAACTAAATGAAGAAACAGAAAATTTTACTGGAAAGAAACCTGGGAGATTTTTTGAGAGAGACAGAGCAGCAGACTACGAATAATGAAACCACACCCTGTATAAGTAGACGGAGAGGACGAACCAGAACCAAAACCAAAATAGAGTACAGAGATGGGAGGCAACGTGCAGTAAGGTTGAACATGTACTTGATTGACAGGGGGAACGGCGATGTAAGGGAGGATTTGGGTTACTTTCTTACGTTTCCAACGAACACGCCGAATACTATAGCTTCTAGGTGCTCACCGTACGCGTACCTTTTCTCTGGCTTTCTCTGGCTATCTAGTTACCTTTTCTCTGGCCCAACCAAACTAAACCAAATATCCAGTTGGCCCAAACGGAAGCCCAACGGCGTGAAGGCCTGCTGCAACAAATCAGGCAGAAATCTTTGCATCGTTAAAATGGCTGCATAAAAGAGTTGTACCTAGCGCTTGGAGAGTTGTACCTTGACGAAAAACACTATTTGAAGCCAATGCAATTGTTAATAGGGGGTAATATATATATATATATATATATATATATAGGGGGAGGATCATTTGAGAACCAATTTGATTTGAGAACTAAAAAGAACTAATTTGAGCCACAAGTTATTTACATGTATCCCCCCCTCCCATGAATTGTAGTGGTTCCTCCCTGAAATTTGTGGTTGAGATTTATTCTCAAAAGTTCTCAAAACAAAAAGTTCTCATTTGAACCTAACCCTATATATATATATATATATATATATATATATATATATATATATATATATATAGTGAAAAGTTCATTGTAGACACCCCCATAAGTGTAGACAGGTAGACACCCTTTTTCACCATTAGATCTCTTGATCTAATGGTTGTGATTAATTTTCTTTTTTCTTTTTTTCTTTTTTCTCATTAATTAGAAACTTTCACATGTGAAAAAGAGCTATTTCACATGCGAAAGTGTCTACAATGAACCTCACCCTATATATATATATATATATATATATATATATATATATATATATATATAATATAGTTTTTTTTTAAAGGCACGCATCTATAAGCTAAGTTGTCTATTGTATATATATACAATTTTTAAATTATTTTCTTTTTTATTTATTCTAATATGTAACCGGTAGTTTTTTTTTTCCTTGTCCTAACTTTTAGCTTTTTTCGTCCTGTTATAATACGCAACACTTCAAACATTTTCACACCCATTCACCCAACTCTTCTTATTCTCCACACTCTCTCATTTCTCATTTGTATTATGGATCCAAACCAAGCTCATTTTCGTTTACTCAACTGCTAAACAATGGACATGTGTGAATCTACATACAATTTATGGGGTTGTCTAACACCCATAAATTTTTTTATTTTTGTTATTATATATGTGATTTATTCTTGAGCGTCCCCAAAATTTTTATCACCTACCCCATAAAAAAAGATAAAAATAAAAATGAAAATAAAAAGTAGGGAAGAAAGAAAAGAATGAGTGCCATCTTTGAATCTAAAAGCGCGACAGAGAAGAGGTTATCGAATCTAAACAACAACAAAGAAGTATGGGAAGATGGTTTTCGGAGTACTACAACAAGCGGATGGAATTGTCGTGGATGAAACCGCCCTCGATAGAGTTGCAAAGATTAGAAAAATTAATGTTTGAACTTAAAAAGGAAAAAGAAGGATGCTTTGAGTCTTTGAAAGAGAAAGATGGTGAATAGACTGGGAATCAACGTGGAAATAAACAATTAAAAAATTAAAAGAAAACTATAAGTCCGGAAAGTTGAAATAGAATAAGGGGCTTTTACATATATCCTCTTCCTAAATCAGTTTATTACATATATGCCCAAGCCTAAACCTTAATTACATATATCCCCTTCCTAAACAATATATATTACATTTTTACCCAATTTATTTTTAAAAAGTTATTAATTGACTATAATACCCTTAATGAGTACTTACATATTTCCCCTTCTAATATGATCAATTACATATTTATATAAAAAAATGCCCCCTTTTCACCTTATATATATTATATGTTTACATATTCACATTCTAATTTCATTAAGTACATATTTTTCCCAAAAAACATAAATTACATATTTCACCTTCTACATTACATATTTACAAATCTCACTAAAATGAACTTATAACGAGTTTTAGGTTCTCATGTTCGTGCCTATTTTCATGGGTCGGTTCTTCCGGTTCTCTCAGACCGGACTAAAACTTGGACACTCGTAATAATTTTTTGAAAGTGGGTTTTATAATATTTCTGGTAGAACTTGTTTCAAGCATGGTTTGTTTTGTTATTAGTTACCTTTTCATCACCAGCTCAAGTGAAAAACTAAAACTTAACGTCATTGCTATAAATCAAGAATTACTTCAAACATTGATGAATTATGTGGATTTAAGATGAGTTATCTGGATATTAGTTTGAGATGTTGGAATAATCATGATAGATTTTAACTCACTTTTTAAAAAATGTTCATGGAGGAGACTCACTTTTAGATAGGTGCTCCATATCAAAATCAAATGCAGCATAATAAAACTCAGTTATATCATAATGCACTGTTCTTCAACTTAAATTCAGGTCTAATATTTAGTCCATGCAAATCACTACAGAAAACAAAAGGCAACATAATAGTCAAAGAAACTGGATTTCAACGTGGAATGGAAATGAGCTTTTAAATGAAATAAGAAACTGTGCTTAGCTTCATAACAAATACAATGCCTCACCGGGCAACCACCCTCACGTTGATGTTCATGAATGGGTGTGACCGGCTTCCTGTGGACAGGCTCGTCCGGTTGGACGTGAGGCCTGGCCCGAGGAGCGGGAGGTGGTTGGGGTTTATCAGCAAACATTTCAGGGTTCTCCTGTGGGTCATTTGGATTGATCATTTTCCACCAGCTTTACCCTTTCGAGCATCGTTAACATAAGTCGTATAAGGAGTATTACCTTCATTTTCCCAGCTGCCAAATTTTGACACTATTGGGCGTTTCTACAAACATATTAAGTTAGTTAATAATGTGAGAAACATGAGTTATAACAATGTCAGACTCAAACTAAAAAAAATCTAAATTAATATAAAAATAAAATACTATAATGAATAATGAAAATAAATCTTATCTTAATAAAAGCATATTATAAGTGATTTTCTTATTGTTTTAACTCTAAATAATCAGAAGACCATAACCATAATTACTTCGGCTCCGTCACAATAATATATGTTTAAACCAATGTTCTCAGTACGAGACTAGACCGGCAACCGCATGCCTGCACAAGCGGTTCTATTGAGTACTCTGGAACCATCTTCCTTTGCGCTCACCAGTTATGGCGCCAGCCGTTTTAAGTGGTGAACAAGATTGGTGGTTAGAAAAGACGTTATAAGTTACTTTTTTCCTTTCATGATCTCATTTACCGATCAATCTACTACTTTAGACACTATTTTTGTTCATATTTTGTTAATATTACTACTTTCTTTAGGCATTATGTGATTAAAATAATAAGACACTCGTCGGCTCAATGGCCAGTCAGCTATGAAAACGATGGTTTAAAAGCAAGTTCGAACACCTCTTAGTTTTCTCAAATGCAAAATACTTATCATGTACTTGGCAGGATATTGAAATGTTGAAATCATAGGTCAAACTTCCATACAATTTACTGCTAGTAAACCTAAATCAGTTTTAATCATAGGCTTTAAACATGTTCAAATTGTTTATTTTGTATTCTCATAACTATATGACAGTTCAATTATACAGATATCTCTTAACTACTATAGTCAATATAGGTGTCCTCAAATAATATCAAGGGAGATTTACATATATCAATACAGAAAACAAAAAGCAACATAAATCATATCTTGGTAAGGCAAAGGAAAAGAAGTTAACACCCTAATTCTTAAATC
Source organism: Deinandra increscens subsp. villosa (assembly GCA_039602395.1). NCBI lineage: Eukaryota > Viridiplantae > Streptophyta > Magnoliopsida > Asterales > Asteraceae > Deinandra > Deinandra increscens. The sequence continues at coordinate 15,350 of JBCNJP010007442.1, forward strand.
CACTTTAAACCTTAGATCATGAGTCATATAATTAAGCCTACACATAATGTAATTAAAGAACGGAATAGGGGTTGCTGGATTGATCTTTCATGGAAGATAAGACAACACCAAAAGTTCCAAAACCGAATCAAGATGGAGGTAGCGCTAAAATCCGAACCCTAAAATCGGACCTTGTGGGGACGAAATACGAACCTGGAAGTAAGGCAGCGCTTGAGATTTCATGTCAAGATGGAGGCGGCGATGGGGCTTTCACGTACAGGAGAGTCGCACATGGAGAAAGGATCGGAGGAGAGGAGTCTTGAAGCGTCGTCTGATTCACGTAAGGATGAGGGCGATTATGTGTAATTTCCTTTTTTCCTCAAATTTTGAGAAGGGTAGTTGTGTAATTTCCTTAGCAAAGGGGGAAATATGTAATTTATGTTTAGGGTTGGGTATATATGTAATAAAGCCTCTTAGTAAGGGGATATATGTAAAAACTCCATAGAATAATAACAAATTAAATGCGAAATTCTTTAAAGATGGTGAATAGATTTGGAGTAATTGTGGAAAGGAAAAACCTAAAATCCACCTTCTTCTCTATTAAACATAGTTTTTCTATGTCTAGTTGGCACCCTCTCAGGCGTCTACTTATATACAAGCTGATGTGTCAATTTTCTAGGAATTCAAATGCTGATGTGTCAATTCTCTATTAAACATAGTTTTTCTATGTCTAGTTGGCACCCTCTCAGGCGTCTACTTATATACAAGCTGATGTGTCAATTTTCTAGGAATTCAAATGCTGATGTGTCAATTTCTTAGCATTTGGATAAAAAAAATAGGTTTTTTTTATAAATTTCACAGATCCTAAGATGATCCGACTCGGTACCCTTTTAATGTTATACCCGTAATATATAAGGTTTCAAAATACGATCGCAGCTCATTCTTCACGTTCTCCTCTAGGGTTTTCAATTAGTTTCTCTCAGTGCGGCCGAAGATTTGAGGAACCATCTCGACATCTTCTTCTCCTAGGATTTCTCTGACTTTTGTTGCTGCCACCATCATGTTTCGTACATATTGTGAGCCACGACCATCAAGTTTTATGTGAAATCATCTTCTCACCATCATTGCTAGATAATGCTTCATTTAGGTAAACAATCGACTTCGTTTTCTCAGATCTGATTCATCAAGAATCAAAAGAAAGGTTAGTATTTGTTCTGATCTGATTCTGATTTCAACATGTTTCCTTTGCCGCTTCCGTTTTCTGTAATCTATATCAATGTTGGTTTTAGTAGTTCTAGGTCTTCAAGGTTTCTTCTGATTGAGGTTTGATTCAAACAAAAACGAAGATGAGGTTTGTTCTTCTACAATGGTCGGTTCACCGGTTCACAAATCTTTGGGATTTTGATTTGATTTTGTTATTAATCTCCCTTCTCAAATTCAACCACTTCAGGTTAGATTTCTTTCTCCATATCCTCTAACAAGGTTAGTAAAACGTAAACTATACGGGTTGAATTTAGCTTCATAAAATGAGATAAATGGAAGAAAAAAAATGACGAGAGATTTGAAAAATATGAATAACATAATTTTTTTGATCAATTTTGGCTTTCTTAAACCTGGGTTGAGTTCGTTCAAATTTAATAGCCATATAAATATAAATTTTGTTTATCATATAATATATTCAATAATTACACTAATCATAATTGACCGATCTAATGTTTTATTTTCAATGTTGTAGTTTAGGTTAGATAGTCGACCCTTTACTGACCTATATTGTCATGATCTTGATTTGCAGACCGTAAAACAGTAGGACCACCACCATTGTCATATTAATTGTTGTAGCATAGTACTAAGTTATCTTACAATAGTTAAGAAAAAGAAATAAGGATTTGTTGACCATTACAATAACTATTTAATTATAAATTTAAAATTTACTAAATGTATTTAATTAGAAATTATAAATTTATTAATTGTACTGTTCAACTTTATATGTGGAAAGTTATAATAAATGTTTGGAATTTTAATTTTAAAAAATATAAATTTAGAAGTTTTAAAGATCTCACAGTTATATTATATTAATAATAAATTTAATATTTATTAAATGTAATATTGAATTTTATATGTGGAAAGTTAAAATAATAATTTTAAATTTGAATTTTTCAAAATTTAAATTTAGAAATTTTAAAAGATTTGAAGTTTCATTACATTTAATTAGAAAATTAAAATTTATCAAATATAAGGTTTAATTTAATATTTGGAAAGTTGAAATAATGCATTGATTATTTAATTTTTTTTTATTGCTATGGAAGCCTTTCACTTGATGATGTCTAAAGCAACGAGTATTGGTATTTTCGAGGGTATTTCCTTACCTCATGCCGGTCCGAACCTGTCCCATCTTACCTCTTTGGGGCTTCTTCTTTGTTTCCGGGCTTCGGGTTAACCTCTTTAAATGCAGTTTGATTGGGATTAACGTTGAGGAGGAAGACTTAAACCTCAAAACTTCTATGTTGGGGTGTAAAGTGTGTCCTCTCCCATTCGATTACCTTGGGATGAAAATCGGTGCTAACATGAACCATAAAAGGAATTGGAACAAAGTGGTGAATACGTTTCAAAAAAGGCTGGCTGGGTGGCGTGCTATCCATCTTTCTCTTGGTGGGAGACTCACTTTAGTCAAGTCTATCCTCGATAGTTTACCCATTTATTACTTCTCTGTTTTCCGGGCTCCTAAAAGCATTCTTAATCAATTGGAGAGAATCAGAAGTAAGTTCTTGTGGGGTGGCGACTCGACGGGTAGGAAAATTCATTGGATTAGTAGGGAGAAGATTCTGCGAAAAAAGGAGGATGGTGGGTGGGGGTTATACCCTCTGAAAGTTTCTAATTTATGTCTTTTGGCTAAGTGGGCTTGGAGGTACAAAACCGAGAATAATCATCTTTGGAGACTTGTTATTGACAGCATCCATTCGAGGCAGGGTGCAAACAGCTTCATCCCTCTTTCTACAGGTTCCACAGGTACTTGGAAAGCAGTCTACAAGGCTGTTGGAGAGCTGTCCTCGTTTAATATTAACCTTCAGACGCTTTTTGTGCATCATAATGGTGGATGGAGATGGGAAGGAGGCAATGGGGGGCTGTTTTCTGTTAAAAGTCTGAGGGATATGGTTATGGTTTCTTCTTCCGGTGGGCTGGAATTTAAGTATGATTGGTGTACATCGGTCCCTCTTAAAATAAACCTCCACGCGTGGCGTGCTTGCTGCGATCGTCTTCCAACTAAGGAAGGTCTTAGTCATCGCAATATTCTGGTGGGGGACACCTTTTGCGGTCTGTGTAATGAAGGTGTCGAGAATGCTTCTCGTTTATTGCCAGGTTGCCCTTTTGCCGACATGGTTTGGAGCCTTATCACGCAATGGTGTCGTATCCCCTTCTTCTTTGCTTTCTCGGTGACGGATCTTCTTGAGGTGCATAAGAGCAGCTTCCGTTCCGTTCAGAAATGCAAAGCTCTGCAGGTTATTATCCTTTCAGGCTGTTGGTGTCTTTGGATTGAAAGAAACTTGGCGATTTTTAATCAAAGACCCCCTTCTATTCATCGTGTCTTTACGGAGATTAAGAAATGGAGTTATTTATGGTACCGTAACCGATGTACGATCAGTCTATTAGTTGGTACGACTGGTCATCCTTTTCTTTGTAATTGTTTCGCTTTTTGGGTCCTCTAGCGTCTTGCTTGTGGTTTCCCGTTTTAATGAGATCGCCGTTCCAAAATAAAAAATAAAATAAAAAGTAAAATAAAAAGTAAAAAAATAATACATTAAATTTATTTTAAAATTTATATATTGATTTAATTTAGTATTGACATGTGAACATGATGATGTAGAAGCCCTAGAAAAAAGATAATATAGCAACTATTTTATTGCTTTATTAAAATTAAAATCTTTGCATATGTATTGTTTTTTAATTTCTCAATATCTATTCATTTATTCACAGTTGACCTTTAGTGATCATTTTTTTGAAATTTTCTATTATGTGTGTTTCTACATGTGAGGAGCAGATGAATATAAAAGCATAATTGAAAACCGAACATATTGACTACTAACACGCCATATACAATTTCAGATTTATTGTTTTTTTTAACATTTGTACTTTTGACTCAATTTGGGATTTAGGTAGTTAATCATTTAACTTCACTTTAGATGTATGATTGTATATATAAGTAAATATAGAAGTTTGTGTGTTAAATCGATGTAGTTGTGTTTTATAAGTTAACCTTACTTCATAGAATTATAGCCTTAAAACAATCCATTAATATTTCTGATACTTTACTTAAGTCTAAACAATTGTATCTAGAGAGGGGTTATAGTGAGAAGTTTGATTTGGATAAGAGTGATAAGAAAGAATAATAGCTATTAGATCTTCAATTAAATGAAGATCTATGGTCCAAAGTTTTCTATTTAAATTAGAGAGAAAAACAAAAGATGGAACGACATTTTTTACTTTTTATCAAGTTCCCCCATTTTTTAAACCTTCATAACTCTTAGATACGACATAATTTATTTAAAAAAATTACACCATAAAAACGAGCATTTTTTATCTTTAAAACGCATATAGTGTTGTAAAATATAAAATAAAAAATTTAATTTTTCGATTGTATCAAAGTGTTCAGGTCATTGTGTCATATTGTGTCAAAATGTTCAGATCATTGTGTCAAAAATTGAAAGAGTAATTTCTTTTAAATTTTGTATATAGTAACACTATACGCGTTTTAAAGATTAAAAAATACTCGTTTTTATGGTGTAATTAAAAAAATATCGTACTTGAAAGTTATGAATGTTTAAAAAAATAGGAGAAGTTAAATAAAAGTCAACAAAGATCGCTAATACCAAATTGCACCCCCTCCTTTTTATTAGATCAAGATTCAATGATATTTTTATCTTTTTTACCTAAACCATACTTCTCATTTCTTGACACATAAACTATCATTATTATTGATCAATGGGTCTTTGGTTCAGCGATATCTTGGTGTTGGATTAGGCTTTGTTTTTACAAGTGGTGAGAGTTCACATCATGTGGTTAAAAAAATGGCCGTTAAAAAAGAAATTATTATTTGACCCATTTTCAAGACCTTTTTTTTGGCCCTGTTGACGAATGATCCTGGATCCGCACCTGAATGCCATCATACTCCTAAAATCACAAAGATTACATATAAGCTTTCAACAATATCATTAATCTGAGTATAAACCTCATGTACTATGACATAATTTGAGCAAGAAACTTGTTCGGTTTTTTGTTTGAAAATCTCAAGTAAAGTAACAATTTTTTTTTTTTTTGCATATGTCCATCTAAGTCCTTGCAAAAATTTGGATCTTTAAAGGCATATGCAACAAAAGCCTTTTCAAATATGATTGTTTTTTCTAACATATCACATGTACTATTCCATCTAGTACCAACGTCAAGTGATAATAACGCTTTGAATAAATTGACTTCTCTTTTGTACACATGTTGAATGTTGCAAGCCTTGATGGTGATTGCCTTACGTACTTAACCACGTTTTGCATACAATCAATGCTTTTATCTTGAGCTTTCAAACCATCTTGAACAATAAGGTTATATTTTTTTGGCAAGACATCTTACATGTAGATACTTGCCTTTACTTAGCAAGTTTGGTTACCCATAGTATATGTTATAACATTTTCTATCCCACATTCCTATAAACAAATCTCAATCTCTGAAGCAATATTAGCACCTTTATGGCTTAAAATATGCTTAAAATTAATATCCCTCTTGTTATAGTTCCACTCATTATCAATAAAATGTATTGGTAAACACATGTAATTGATACGTTGATTCATTGTCCACGTATTTATTGTGAACGACACTCTTGCGTATTTTTAATGAAAAACCCTTTTAACTTTATATGTCTCCTCCATATAACATAATCAACAATGTCACGGGCAAGAGTAAATTGTGAAGGTATCTTAACATGTGGACATGCTATCAGGGGTTGAGTTTTGATTTTTTTTAGGGTTGCGCTTGCTCCCGAGAAGGTTTTGATGACTCCAGAGGCCCAATGCAGTCATCTTGCTTACTATAGCCACCACCCTTTTTTGGTTATTCCTTACCCTCTTTACGATGAAGTTGTGACGGTCAAGAATAACTAAAAAGGGATAGTTATAGTAAGCAAGATGACTACGTTGGGCCTCTGGAGTCATCAGAACCTTCCCGAGAGCAAAAGCAACCCTAAAAATAATCAAAACTCAACCCCTGACAACATATCCAAATGTTAAGAGGTATTGATGGATTGGTGATGACAAGATGATGGGTGATTTAAAAAAATTATATTTTTATTATGTATTTTCAACTAGATTTGGTATTATAAATTTATAATATGGCCCGACCCGGCTCGAGTTAGACAAAACAATCTATAATCGAGTGATAGACATTCAAACAGGGGCGGATTTACTACATCTCTAGCGGGGGGCAAGGCACCCGCTGAGATTCATATGTGTAGAGTAAAAGATTCATATATGTAGTGTAAAAATTTTACTCTTTTTGATAGGCTCCTCTCAAAATACTAAAGAGGCCCCTTAGAAGAAGAGTGACATGAAGAAAAAGAGAGAAGAAGCTAAAAGCTTGATGATTATTCTAGGTTCATGGAAGATGAAAAAGCTGTAATGAAGAATGAAGAAGACGATGACTAGTAAATATTATATACATATATGTAAAAAAAGAAAATGACTTGAAAATAGATGTAAATTGCTTGGGAAATGGGGAGAAATGACAGAATTTGTAGATTCCAATTTAAAGATTTTAAAATAACCCTTATGGTTTATATGAAGTTACAAATTAAACCTTCAAATTTAGTTTGAATTTTAAATGGAGATGAAGTTAACATCTCATCTCATATTAATTTATAAACATTAATACTATCCAATTAAAAATATCTTTCAAATGGAATAACATGATGGTAAAATGATGTTTTTCGAATAAAAAAGCTGTGAATTCAAATCTTATAAAATAAAGATGTGATAATGATTTTACTTAAAGAAATACTAATTAAAAGTATTAGCATTTTATCATAAAAATTAAATTGAGTAGATGACTTATGTGTTTTGTTGTTACATTACAAGAGTGATTTCTAATTTATTTTTTCAGACATGTTTAGATTCTTTAAAAGATTTATCAAATTTATTGTATCATGATTATTTCATTAAGTAAATACATGTTAATATATTTACAATATCAATATCGTGAAGTAAATAAGTGTGCGTTATTTTTTCTCCGACAATTTATCAAGACTTGTTTAAGGCGGTCATTTTTACCGGATTTGGTTTGAGCCGATTTATTTTTGCCCCCGCTCACTAAAAAGTCTGGATCCGCCACTGCATTCAAACATCGAATATTGGCGCACCCTCGAAAAAACATTCACCAGTTAAAACGATGACGTATTCCATAATTTCGTGTTTTAGAGGCAAATTCCAGTAACCTTTAAACCAAACTAAAACCGCTCATCATTTTACTACAGGGGGTCTATGGCTCTAGTAAAACCGTTCAAACCTGATGTAGGCCTTCTAAATATAAGTAAATGTTTACTTAATCAATGTTAAAGCACTTATAATATCCAACTTGTTAACACATATTCATAAACTATTTAGCTCATGGGTTATGGATCAAGTCAAAGTTGAGGTTCCAGATTCCTCACCCGCATCCATCGAAGTTGACAGGTTCACAAATGGATGGTCCAGTAGTTCTATAGTAGTAGGCCGATTTTCAGGGTTAACTTGCAAACAGTTAAGTATGAAATCGCGGGCATGAGCTGGTAATGTATTAGGAATAGGAGGAAGATGACCGCTCCCAATCTTAAATAGCGCTGCCATCTGTGAAATTGAACGAGTCAAACAGTAAACTAGAAAGGAAACGAGTCTAAAGCAACCCTACTCGTATTTTCAATACATACAATCTATAATATCTATTTATTAAAAAAAAAAGGTTATAAGTGGTAATAATTCAATGTTTGCAACTATATATAAAGCTCAAGTTCTTTATTCAAAAGATGGTTTAATACCATAAAAAAACAAGTAATTCAGTGAAATAGTTACTGAACTAATGTTTATATTAATGTATATAAACTTGTATAAAATGCACATACTTATGAACTTATTTATAAAATAATGACTTGTTATATCCTAAATCGGTTAAAAATTTGATATAGTAACATTTAATAATTCAAAATAAACTTATACCATCTTATTTTGACAAATTTAAGAGCTAAAACGTCATTGTTTTAAAATAAGATCAAAAGTAGTGTATTTTAGACAAGTTTATAACTTCAATATACAAAAATTGGAATAGTACTTTGTTGAGTACTTTTTATAAGTTGAGTGAGACTTTAATATAACAAAACTAGGGTGGGAGACGTTTTCTTAAAACGTAAGAAATCATAGTGGTTTTTATGTAATTAAGCCTTCAAAAGTTGGATAATTCTTATTTTGTTCGAATCCTTTTGACAAAAAGTTCACATTCGAATATTTTTCGACCCATTTCATAGCTCGTAGAGTCGTAGGTTTGTCACTACAATATGATACTAAAGATAGTACACTAAAGGTCATACATACCGTTTCGAAGTTGGAATATGGAATTTTACGTGTTAGCATCTCCAACACGGTGCACCCGAGGCTCCATATATCAGCTGCAAGTCCATAACCATTGTTTGATCTATTATTAACAACCTGAGAATGCAGGACAAAAGTTGTAAATACAAAACACACAACAGAAAGCAATTAATAGTTGTTGGCACTAGAGACCCAATATGTGGATCCTTGTTTCATTGAAATAGGCAATTCTTTAGGACAAGTCAAGGCAAGTTGATTGCTCAGAAGAAACTTCTTGGTCTATTTTTAAGAGTTTTATCCATATTTAGTGTGTTAATTATGATTACTAGATAATATTATAACAAAAAATTTAGAGAGTTATACGGATTAAAAATCAATGTTTACACAACCGAGTGGTCATCTATAATTAGATATTAATTGCTTATTCAGTTACTTTTTCTTTTGTATTTAATCGCATACTTGACAAAGACAATTTTGTCCCCCTTAAACTCTATGTAAAAAGACAATACCATGATGAGACCCCTGGGTAACCGGATGTTTGCACTTAAAAAAAAAACTAATTAAAAACAAAATATCAACTTGTTGGATCTTTTGTTATGGATTTGCAATTTTAATAAAATATGAGACAGAAAATTAACAAAATATGGAGTCCGAAGAAGATTTCGAAGGACAAAGTAATTGAGATGACAAGATCCCAAATAAAGTTATTCATAAGCAAACGGGTTAAAATTTCCACCTCAGGTGCCATCCAATGTGCTGTCCCTATGAAAGATTTAATGTTACTCATGGTTTCCTGTAGAATGTAGATAAAATCAATGCATACGGAAAGAAAAAAAAAAAGATGATAACAGAATAATAAAACAATGTCTTTTCCATACCTTTGCCAGCCCAAAATCTGCAAGTTTTACAGATCCATTTGCATCGATCAATATATTAGCACATTTGATATCCCTGCAACGTGTACTCAAATTATAAAACCATAGAACTTCAAATTAGCACCAAAATGAAAGAAGTCTTACCTATGAATCACCTTCCGGTCATGCAAGTAATTCAACCCACTCAAAATTTGCCTGGTGTAAGCCGAGACTTGAGAATCCTGCAGTTCATAGTTTTGGTAGAGCTTCGCCAGGGAACCTTCAGTTACGAGCTCAAGAAAGACATATAGCTTGCCATCATCCTAAAACATCATTTCAACTTAACATGTACTCACATATATTAACAATACTTTTTGATCAAGAAGGAATCTGTGCCCATGCAAAAGGGCACATAAACAATAGTACATTATCATGTCACATTGTAATCAAAACAACTTAATTTTATCCAGACAAATGGAAACAATATTTATAACAACAAATCAAATTCCTTCTCTTATTTATCATCAAGATCAAAGCCTCGATTTCTTTACATTTATGCCTAAGAAAGACCTTGAGAGAAGAAATGCATACCCTATCAGTTCCAAGATATTTAACTATATTCTCATGATGAAAGTGAGTTAATAAAGATATTTCCTGAAAAGTAAAAAGAAAGACAAGAATAAAGCTAAGCATGCAGAAATTGAGGATCTAATTGATATTAAATCTACAATAAAAATGATAAAAGTTTATAGATGACCTGTTCAAGTAGATTAATTCTCTGGCTACCTTGATCAAGCAAAGAAACCTCCTTCACAGCAAAAGAATACCCCATTCTTCAAACAGAAACAAAGACCAACTATTGTCATAATATATTCAAATTATAACAAAGAGGAACATGTAATTAATAAATAAAGTTCCAACAAGAAGCTTTGTTGTAATTATAACAATCTAAAGGTTCAATCAACAATCTAAGGATGACCATATGTTGTAATTAAAACAGTGGATGCTACACCACTCAGAAATTACAACAAACACTTGGTGTGCATAAGATCAGAAGAAAGAAACCTGCATATGATGATGATGAAATTAAACGTGACTTACTCATTAGAACCTTGGTAAACAGGACCTAATGAACCAGTTCCAAGAATATCACCCTTGATCCAGTTTGTAAAATTATTAGAGGATCTTTCATCGTCTTCATTGGGTGTATCAGAAGCAGCAGCGGATGGATGAAGTGGCATCATTGTTCACAAATACCTACCATTTTTCTTTTACCGCTACGTACTTAATTAATTTTCTGCTGAGGTAGTGGAAGTCAACTGGTGGGTGGAAGTCAAGTCTTGGTGAGTAAAAAATCATTACGCAACCATCTGGAATGTGTAAAATAAATTATAAATAATAAAATAACGATTCTTGCTCCTACACCAACTATGCCTCTATTGATGGTGGATGATACGGGTTCAAATTGGGATTTGATCACGAGTTTTGCTCCTACAGATAACGCACACTTGGGTTTTTTTTTTAAAAAAAAATAGGAACTTTGGTCCACCCAAAGGTTGTTTTTAGGTAGGAGGTTCAGATACTCATACCGAACCTTATTCTAGGTGACATCCAATTGAGATCTTTTATGGTGACATGGATAATAGTAAAAAAGAAATAAAAAATTAATATTTATGAACTCAGTTCGTGAACTTAATTAAGGCTGTGTTTGTCGCACTAGCTGAAAAGCTAACTGTTAGCCCATAAGCTAGTTGCTAGCTGATAAGCTAGCTGCTAACAAGCTCGCTGATAAAAAATAGCGTTTGGTAAAAACTAGCTGATAAACTAGTTGAAAAATATAAAATGACATAAAAGTACATGTATATAAATAAATTAAAATTTAAAAACAAAATATTAGGGAAGGGTAAAACTGGAAATATTATAAAAGCTAGTTGAAACGCTACTCTAACTAGCTTTTCAAAAGCTAGTTTTTTGACATTACCAAACGGGCCTTTTAAAAAAAAACTAGCTTTTAAAAAAAGCCCTTTTTGGTAACGTCAAAAAACTAACTTATAAGCTAGCTTATCAGCTAGCTTATGGCACGCCAAACACGGCCTAAATAAAAAATTTGAAGTTTAGGGTGGGCGGTATGGTGAGTTTTTGAAACCTTGAGCTTGGGGGTTTAAAAAAGTAAACTCTCACAAACATTCGGCTAGTTGTAGCTTCTCAAAGCCGCTAGGCTTCAAAATGAATCCGAAATGATGAAAAGCCTAATAACATGGTATGGTAGCCGATGGTAGCCAAATGAACCGTGAAACCGATAGGGAAAAGTTGAATGCATAACCCCCACCCTTACGGACTCAATTCGCGACCTTAGTTAAATATTAAAGAAATAGCATTATTTATAATAATTATTTATCAAGCAAAATTAGCCGGCCAAAAAAATCCAACTAAGGTAGTGAGTGAATATGGTAAATTGCTTACCCATAATGAGGGATAAGCCTACTATAAATAAGTATAAATGTTACACAATACAACCAAATAATATGAGAAATATAACAAAGGACCCTCTAGAATAAATAACTAAACATGTGTGTTGATACCCCCCCCCCCCCAAGCGAAACGGTGGTGATTAGAGGCATAGTTTTTCTTAAAGTTTCAAAATGAGGCCGAGGTAGACTTTTTGTGAATATATCTGCCACTTGGAGCTTGGTAAGCATAGTTTTTCTCAAAGTTTCAAAATGAGGCTGAGGTAGACTTTTTGTGAATATATCTGCCACTTGGAGCTTGGTAAGTATGAACTTTGTGTGAAGTTTGCCAGAGGTTACGAGCTCACGTATAAAGTGATAGTCTAACTCGATGTATTTGGCCCGTTTATGAGCAATGGGATTTTGAATGAGGAATAGAGCACTTTGGTTGTCACATAGTAATGTAGGTCAATCAGGAGGTAAGGCATGTAGCTCCCTTAAAATATGTGTGATCCAAACTATCTTAGCAACAGCAATAGCCATAGCCCTGTATCTGCCACACCGTGAGAATGGCTGAACGTGGGCATGTGACTAATTTGGCATCATGGTCATTGTTACGAATGATTGACGTCTAAAAGAACATTTAATTAACCATTTGTTTTTCGAAAATATAAGTCTCAAACATTTATTTAAATATTTAAAACCATGGTAGCGGAAAAGTAGTAGTGGTTACATGATAAAGTTTCCAAAAGACAATGACAATGTCATGAGATTTATAAACATAACTACCCTAAGGCGTAATGCGTCTAAATCTCCAAAATGAAATGCAGAACACACAACAGGCAGACCATGATATGACAAGCAGGATCGGAACGGAAAAACATGGAGTTGCAGTCTTTAATCACCTGAGAATTCAAGAATTTAAAAAGTCAACATAATTATTGGTGAGCTCACATGTTAAATGACACTAGAATTGTTTGAAAATATGTTTGAAAAGGTTTGGCCTGTCATGATATTAATTTTTTTGACACTGTTGTTGTAAAGATCGAGCATGAACCTTGAATTCAAAACTAACTATATACCCACTCCTGATGTTCTTCCCCAAGAACACCGAATGACCAGAATAACTAATGTACCCCTTGACTATAACCGTGGAGTCATGACTGGAGCGACCAAGTCAGGGCAGGGTCGTCAACCCAAATAGATCTATTCACAAGCTATCGTTTCGAATGAACTAATTGAATTCAATTAATAGTGGGAATTTAGGCATATAACATGAATCAACATGAATACACAGATTGGGGAAATGAAAAGAACATGCAATCGGTACGTCTTGTAGTTATCATCATAATATCAGACAAAATGAAATTGATAGGCATTCTTTGAATTCTCCCCCATAGTTAGAAAACAATATTTGTAAAAAGGGGCCGTGAAGACTCACTTATTTTGAAGATGGACTGACAGATATGAAATGTTCGTAGCCTAGCAAACGTCTACAAGGTAATGTTATGACGTATTAGGGTTTGGCTATTTGGGTCAGTGAATACGTCACCCAATGTTCAATGCTAAGTCTCGACAGTTATTACACGATGATAGTGATGGAAATCCTAGGATATTATTTATTGGCTAATAAATAATATTAAATTTCAAGGAGTTTATTATTATTTGAATAAATAAATAATAATTGAATTTTCGCGTTAGAAAATATATATATATTGAATAATATACTCTATTTTTTCATAAAACGTCACGAAAATATAAATATTTAATTTGTTAAATATTTGTAAGGTTTTGAACCTCTTAAAGTAACAAATACAATCTTTCATTTATTATGGTTCGAACGCGCGTTTCTATCGCGCGTCGATACACGGTATTTTTCGTGTTTTATGAAAAAAAAATTGACACTAGAAAATATGTCCATTTGTATGAAGAAATGTTTTAAAAAATATATGAAGTTATATTTTAGTAAAATTAAGTGTCGGTTCATTCGGTTGTTAGCCGGTTTCACCGGTTTGACCGATTTGATCCGTTTTATGACGTTTTAAGTTTCCTTAACACTTAGGAATTGTCTTTGGGCCTGTTTTAATGTGGTTTAGGGTTTTAAGTTACCAATTGTGCCGGTGGAAGATTAACTTGTAAAATTTGACGTTTTCAAGTTACCGAAAGTCACAGTTTTTGTCCGGTTTGCTTCCAAAACATATTTTTCCACTTTTAAACTTCATGAAACATTTTTAAGCATGAAAACGAGTATATTTTATGTTCTGGACCAGAACTCCTTCTAGCTAAAAAATGTGTTATATTTTTCGTCGAAAAGTCGCGTTACGGTTTTCGATTATTCCGTTTTTGATTGTTTAACTTCCCGGGTCACTTCGTAAGTTTGAAATTCTGTTTTGGCAGCCCTAAATGACATCTTACAAGTCCTAAGTGGTCATAAAGTTTGTCGTGGCAAATTTCACTTAATTTCATGAAGTAAATGATTTTTTTGTGTCATAAAAATCCCATTTTCACATTTCTTTTTGAAATTTATGGCCTATCTTCAAAATGTCACATTTATAGGTTCAACATAATCTATTTTGTTCCAGATTTGAAATCAAGTTCATTAGTTAACAACGACTTTGTAAAATATATACAAGTGACACAAATTTATGACACACATTTTTATGTGTCATGTTTCTTGTCTTTTTGAAATACACATATATCTTACAAAACCAAATTTCTAAACTGTTTCATGCCTTTTTCATCAAATTAAACACACTAGAACATCAAGAACTCATAGCATGTTATGATTTTTAAATCTTGTCACCAAACGTTAGAATTTTCAAACATACACATACACTTAGTGTTTATATTTTCTAAAAATCATGATTAAAAAAATATTCTAGTTCCATCAAGTGCATGATATGATAATAACATCAAGGATTTCTAGCATATCACCAAAACTTGAATCATGAACATGATTTTGTGACATATTATGGATGAAATCATGAAATCTTAAGAAAAAGTTAAGGTTTTCTCACTTATACTTCCACTCGATCGGTATGTGACTTAAGTGGGTTGTTGAACAAGCTTTCGGTTAAGCTCCTAAACCTGCCCTTGATCTTGATTAGGAAGGTGATGATGAAATAATGAAAGAAACATCATGAACATGATGAAAGAACCATGAGATTAGTAAGGTTGTTCATGAAAGAATTAGAAAGAAAGTGAAAGAATGATGATGAAATAGGAGTTATGGATGGATTACCTTGATAAGAGAAGTGATTAGAAGCTTGAATAAAGTGGTAGAAAGTGGTGATGGTGGTGGTGGTTTGGTTTAGCCGAGAGAAATAGAGAGAGACTAGAGGGAGAGTTTGTGTGTTTGAAATGGTTTAGTGATGAAATGAAAGTGGTTTAAGGCTTATAAGTGGTGACTAAAAGGGGTGTTTGGTTCGGTTTTAATGGAGAACGAATGGGTCTCAGTTTGGGTGGTCTGAACCAAAGAAAAGAAAGAAGGGACTAAGGGGCTTGAGTCACTAGATTACTTGTTAGAAAATGGAACAAATGGGTGTGGTTTGTGGGTGTATGGAAACCGGCAAAAAGAGAGCAAGGAGAGGGAGAAATGGGAGGGAAATGTTTAGCCATTGTGTAATACCCAAAGGACTTAGCCACCTAATGTAGTTACCCAACCAACATGTCCCATATCTTGCATACATGGGGGATTAATTAGGGACAAAAGAGGTAATAGGCATGTGCTTATTGAAACCAAAAATCAAATGGGGAATAGGGATGGTTTTGTTGAAATCGGACAAGGAAGGGAGGAAGAGAACCGAGAGAAAGAAGAGAAGAGAGGAAGATATGGGCTCGGCGGCCCAATCAGAAAAGAGGAAAAGAAAAGGTGGGCCGGAAGGGAAAGGAAACTGGCCAAGGGGTTACGGGCCGGCGGGTTGGGCCGCAAGGAGAACAGAAAAGAGAAAAGGAAAAGGAAATTGGGCTGGTAGGCCCATTGGGCTCACTGGGCCGAATCGGGTCTCGGGTCGGGTTGAGACGAGTCCGGGTTGATCCAACGAGTCCAATAAAGTTTCGTTTGAGTCAAAATGATGAACGGATGTGAATTTGGTTTTTGGCACGAGAATGGTTAATATATATAAAAACCAAAATAATAATTGTCACGTTTAACTTGAACGAATGGGAAATGTCACAAGTCTTGATTATTTGTGTTATCATGCACGTATGATGTACTAGGAACTTTGAATTTAAGTTTCGCTCGATAAGAGCGTTTCTCATCTGAAACTTTGGCGACACGTTTAAAATATTAAAAGAAATATAGTTTGGAATAATGCCTTGTTTTCTGAATAAAACATGATTTTAATCGAAATGACTTGCTGTTCGAATGAATGTTTCGTTTTGAAATACGTTTTGACACAACGTAATGTTTTGAAAATATAAAATGACTATTTTATATTAAAATTCCAGAAAGACAATATTTATGAAATTTCTGTTGATCGAATCCTGAATCGTTAATATAATAAACAGATAATAATAATAAAGATTACCTGTAAGCATCTGGTTGAGATCAGCAGTAGTTAGGTTGTCCATCCTGTGAGTAGCCTTGGTTCCCCTTTAGGGTGTATAGCTAATGATGGTGTAAGGTTTCGTGAGGGTTCACGAAACAGAGAGAGAGCCGAGAGAGATGAGAGAGAGGTCGAAAGTTTTGTGGTGGTGATTAACCTTTAATCTCTCCCTAAGAGCCTCTATTTATAATACACCCAAGGGGAAACCCTAGCCCATCTAGAAAGGGTAATTACGTCCATCAAGTAATACCAGATAGGGTTAAAACCGTAATTGATTATTTAAGATAAATGATTAAAGGACATAAGATATTTATTTATATATATATACCGAAATATATAAAGATATATAAATAAATATTGTCTTACATTCTCCCACTTGGCCGAATGATCATTTATATGAGGTACTAGATAAGTCTGATCAGAATTTAGTACTCATTTCAATTTTAAACCAAAATTGCAGCAGAAAAATACAGTCATAGAGTTGATTATCCAACTCAAGACCCCCATTAATCATACTACAATCCCAAATTTAAAATTCAACATAAATTCAGAATCAATTACCAAAGTAAGCCCTTTCCGTTGATTTATAATAAAACTGTCTATATGTCAAAAGGCATGCATAACATATTAAGAGACAAAATCAAACGTATGAGGAAAATTTATAATTAGTCATTCATATTGTGATATGCTTGGTCATTAGTAAACCTCGTCTTCATTATGAGCTCTTAGAAAGACTTATGAGGATAGACCTTAAATTATAGGATCCTTAAGCATATCATGAATGTTTTCAATACAAGAAGTTAGTTTCCTCTATTTGTTCTTGAATGAACAAAACTTGTATCGAAAATTTGATGCAGCTCCGCTCAAAACTGTTACTGTTTTAAGAAATTAGGGTAGCTGACTTTTATCACAATGAGTCTTCAATATGTCATTCATCTGGAGTTGAGGAGTTTAATGATAAATTTAGCAACAATGACTTGTTGTTATCATTTTCTTATGACTCTTCCATGATTTATTAGACAAATCTGTCCACAGACATAAGGATATACCCCTGAGTTGACTTTTAATATCTTTTGAATACAATAAAGTCAAAATTTAGAGATAGTCAACTCCTTTAAGTTTCTCACTTCTTCTATAGTTCAAATTATAGTCTTTCGTTTCTTATAGATATTGAAATGCCATTTTAGATGCTTTATAATGAACTACTAAACTTAGGAAATGATTTGAATCATTTCTAGTATTTCAGCAATGTAGGCAATATCTTAAACGGGTATAGACTTGAACATAAGATTTAATTACTTGAACCTTTATTATTAGTCTCCTAGAGTTACAGATTGAGAGTGACGTTGCATGTTGTAATCTAATGAGACTTAATTAATGTCTCGTTAGGTTAATCTTGATGTATTTTGATGCTTATTGCATAAGAAGCATCTTCAAGATTTTAATGTCAAAAATTATGCGAGAATGAGTCGCTTTGACTCATGCAACAAGACTAATATATTACTTGCCTAAAATAATGGATATAAGGGCAAGCGTTGTATTAGTTGCTCCCACTCATCTTAAGGTAGCTCCATTTATCCACTTATTCTTGATGAAGAATGATTACATTTGTAACATCATCAAAATTTAAATTCACTTATGAGTTTTGCTTACATTAAGCCTTTATTTGAATATACTCATCTTAAAGACTAAGTGTTCTTTAACTTTCAGGCTTGAACCTTAAGTTTAGTTTATGAACATGTCTTTATGTTAAGTGAGTATTAAGGAAAGATATTTTATAGGTCCGTTAAATGTCACTCATAATTATGAGTGAGTAATAAGGACAACGATAATCTCCCAAAGAATCATTTAGAAAAGGAATTCTCAATAGCCTTTAGAAAACAATCACAATTTATAACGTTTAATTTCTCCTTTCGGATTTCAGTTTAGCTATGGAAAACTAAACTTCTAACGTTATTCTGATTTAGGGAGTTAAGCTCATTATAGCTTTATTCCATCAGATGATTGATTGTTAATAATGGCTCTTAAATCAGAGATACGATTAGTAATCTTTCCAATATCCATGTAAGCTTTATTAAGGTAGGTTCATAATCATCAAAGTTAATAGGAAGCTTCATGCCTTGATGACCTACTAAGCTGGATATAACGGGTTGAAGCAAAACATTAATAGTTTCATAGATTTCCTCTTGAGCATTTAAGTCAGGTATATTAGGAGTAACATTATTTTCTAAGTGTGTGGAAGTGGATCAGTGTTATCGCAGCGTGGTGTACAAGAGGTGTAATTAGAGTTAAATTCAGAGTTACATTTAACTTTATCTCTCCCCCCGCCTTTTGTACTTCAGGCAAGTCATGGATAAGGACTTACACTGCTCCCACTGACCTTAAGGGACAAGTCATAAATAAGGACTTGGACTACTCCTAAGGGGCAAGTCATAAATAAGGCTTAGTGTGGAGGATTTTTAAGGTTTAATTACGGCTAATAACTAATCATATGGTTAATACTTGGTTGTCTTCATGTCCGAATTTTAGAGAGAATTTTAGGGACATTTTAGTAACCTCGTTTAGCATATGAGTTGTTATTTTTTAAGAGCCTTGGAATATATAGGAGTAGATCTATAACTTTAGATGACATATTTATTATCATGTTCATAAGGATACTTAGATGCATAACTTAATTATGTATCTTTAGAAGTATCATACATGAGCTACTGGTTCACACTATTATAATCCTGATGGATTGAGAGTGTTACCATTATTTGTATGCCAAATCTTAGTATCTAATCTATTAGATCTAATCTCACAACTTTCATTTTATGGTTAAGTTGATTTTCAACTTTATCCTTGAAAGTTTTAGGTGAGAAAGACGTTTCTCCTTAATTAGATACAAGGATAAATAATCAATTATGTGAGTGATGAATAACTTATGCCCAGATATTCCATTTGGGATAAGATCCACTAATATGCTTGAGTTTTGGTAAGTTAGAACTCTAGTGGAACCTTATTTATTCCCTTAACACATGTATTTTCTTTGTTAAGTTCTCACTTATGTGATAACAAAGATTGTGAACATTTATTATCTAGTTATAAGTTATAAAGATTTCAATCCACGTAAGGACAACTA
>JBCNJP010007443.1:0-18683 GCA_039602395.1 Deinandra increscens subsp. villosa
AAACTTAACCAATCAAAAAAGCCTTCAAGTTGCCTAAGTCCAGATCTAGGTATGACGCTATCTGGGTGATAGTAGATCGACTGACGAAATTTGTACACTTCTTACTAGTCAAGGAGAAGGATAACATGGATAGGCGAGCCAAACTCTACATAAAGGAAATCGTCTCACGACACAGTGTGCCTATATCCAATATCCGATCGTGATAGCCGCTTCACCGCAAACTTTTGGAGATCTCTAAAGAAATCTTTAGGTACTCGCCTTGATATGAGTATTGCCTACCATCCACAGACAGATGACCAAAGTGAGAGAACGATTCAAACACTCGAAGATAAGCTAAGAGCGTATGTGATTGATTTCGGACCCAATTGGGACGAGCATCTCCCTCTTGTTGAATTCTCGTATAACAACAGTTATCACACCAGCATTCAAGCCGCACCATTTGAAGCACTTTATGGAAGGAAGTGTAGATCCCCACTCTGCTGGAACGAGATTGGTGACAGTCTGTTGACTGGTCCTGAGCTAATCTTTGAAACGACTGAGAAAGTCTTTCAAGTTCGTAATCGTCTGAAAGCTGCCAAAAACAGACAAAAGAGCTACGCCGACAAGCGTCGCAAACCCTTGTCCTTTGAAAAGGGGTGATCGCGTCATGCTAAAAGTGTCACCTTGGAAATGTGTCATTAGATTCGGCAAACGAGGTAAGCTCAACCCTCGTTACATTGGTCCCTTTGAGATTACCGAGACCATCAGACCAATAGCTTACCGACTACGCCTGCCTGCCGAACTAAGCAGCGTACATGATGTCTTTCACGTTAGTAACCTTAAGAAATGTCTATCCGATGAAACGCTCATCGTCCCACTTGATGAAATTCAAGTTGACGAAACACTGCACTTTATTGAAGAACCTGTCGAGATACTTGACCGAGAAATCAAGAAGCTGAAGCACAGCCGCATTCCCATAGTCAAAGTGCGTTGGAACTCTCGACAAGGTCCAGAGTACACTTGGGAATGCGAAGACCAAATGCGTCGAAAGTATCCTCGTCTGTTTGGAAACGTCACATCTACCAGTAACCAGAACTGAATTTCGGGACGAAATTCTTCTAACTGGGGGAGAATGTGACACCTCGTCCAAAACCAAGTCAAACCTCCCTCTTTTAACTTTTAATTTAATATTTAAGTGTTTTATTTAGATGATTAAACTGCTAAAGACTAGGTTGTTGCAATGTATAATTTACGATTATTTCAATTTATTTTGTTTCGATTTCAATTCGTATTTCAAGCTTTCAATTTATTTAAATTAGACCGGACTTGAGTATGCTATATACGTGTGGCAAATGTGGGCAATACTAGTTACGCACGCAATTAAAACACGAATTATAGTTGTACAAAAGTTTTGGGTTAAAATTTATAAATATTGAAAGTTTGAGCCATTTATGTAATTTTGATAAACTTCGTAAATAGTTTTATAGTTTCGAATGTCAAATTTATTTACACCCGTAATTAACTCGCAAATTAAGTTATGAGAAAAGATCGGGGTTAAAAACATACATTATGGGAATTAACTGTGCCTTCTATGGGTTGCATTCATTATAAAAAAACAAGGAAAAGAAGGCAGCAGGATTCGAACTTGCGACCCTCCACTTAAAACTCACGCCCTAACCATTGAGACAACCTACGCTTGCTTTCCTTTTACTGGATCCATTACTTATATAGTAAACCAGGCGCGTATCTTTCTCCTTCACCTTCCCTTCCTCCACGCGCCTGCAAGTTTTTCCCTCCTTCTCTTTTTGTTCGACCTTAACCCCTCTTGACCCATTTTCTCGCCCGTTTTCACCATTAAAACCACCATTTAAACCACGGTTTCATGTCCCATTTCAATACTCGAGTTTAATGACACCTTAATCATCAAAAACCGTTTACAATTAATGATTTTCAATAAAAAAAATTCATCTCCTTAAAAACCACCATTAAAACGTTTTTTAAAGCTTAATTGACTCATCCACGATCCCGTTTACTATAAATTGGAGCTCAAAACATGTTGTTAACCCTCCCACGCGTCAAAGCCCTCTCACAATTTCGTTTTTCATAAAGGCAATCAAAAACCCCAATTTCTAGCGTTCCAAACTTGTTCATGCGATTTCGAGCTCAATTCTCCGTCAAATTGATCAAGTAAGTAGTCCAT
Organism: Deinandra increscens subsp. villosa; assembly: GCA_039602395.1. NCBI lineage: Eukaryota > Viridiplantae > Streptophyta > Magnoliopsida > Asterales > Asteraceae > Deinandra > Deinandra increscens. The sequence goes on from JBCNJP010007443.1 coordinate 2,180, forward strand.
TTGTCACACCCCGGTCAACGGTTTCGGGTGTGAGCGAGAATGGAATCATAGTCGAGGATACATAGAACAACTTCTAATAAATTAAAACTTCATAAAACATTACTTCATTTCATTGCAGCGGAAAAGATAGTGGGAACGATAATGTCTTACAATTTGAAAACGATAAGTCTTAAACTAATATTAAAAGCATAAATCGGTTTATTTGGATAGTCGGGACTATGACTCCGAAAGTAGGTCCGATAGCGTACATAAGCCCCCATTTGCATGTCTTCATGAGTTGCGTCAATTACCTAAGAAATCATGAGTTTAAAAGGTCAACATAAAGTTGGTGAGGTTCACAGGTTTAAGACTCACAGTTTAATCATTGTAAAACAGTTTTCAGTATACTTAAATATTACGTTGGTTTACCGTTGTGGTTGCATGATCTCACCTGAACTTTGATTTCAAATACTAACGGTTTACCCACCCAGCATCTCTTGCCTAGAGATGTTAAACAGAGCAGAATAACTGACGTGTACCCCCAGACAATCCGGAGTCAGAACTGGAGTTACCAGTTAGGGTAGGGTTGTCAACCCAAATAGATCTATTCACTAGCTATCATTTCGTACAGAACTAATTGAAATCAATTAATGGTGGGATTACGGTTGTACAAACGTTCATAACGATAATGTACCAAGTTGGGCAATCAGTAAGAGAACAAGTAGTCATACGGCTAACAGATAAACCATAATATTAAGTAAAAAGCATTTATCAGATTTCATAATTTCTCCCCCAAAGTATAAAACAGTTAAAAGGAAAAGGGGCCGTGAAACTCACTGAATCAGCAGATAAGCGGTAAATAAGCAGTGAAGGAACGGTAGCACGTAACGTCCTAAATCATTAAATAAACATATGCATAAGGTCTTATGATCATTTGAGTAACAAAAGTCACCCAAGTGATACCGGTCAAGTCTTGACGTTTTAATCCGTTTGTATCTTTGAAAACCCGTTAACTTGTATTTATCCAACAAATACGTTCGGTGATGATTTATATTTATGTTAAGTAAATATAACCAAAGATTAATCATTTTTAACAATTCAACCAAGTTGTGACAACCGGTCCAAAAATCAGGTCAACTCTCTCTCCGTTGACTTTTGTTGACTTTATTTATGAGATAACTATGTGATTTCTGTTTTCTAAACTGCATAATTAACCGCGTTTAGTTAAATGATTAACCGATTTAAACTTCGCGTTAGATAACTGTGATATATGAACGTTTCATGTTATTATTAATGAAACTTTAATAATGATGTTCAAAAATCGATCTATAAAAATAAACTAATTTATCCTAGACCTAGACACACTAAATTAAAACCCAATTAACCTCAAACTAGACCGACTCAACATGCAAGTGAACCTATCGGATGTAGAATAGCTATCGGCAGACCGGGGTCGAACCCTAGAGACACTAGACAGACAAAATTAACTATGAAAATTAAATTACTGATTAATTGATGAAAATTGGTTTTTGTTTTGGAGAATTGATTAACTAATTAAATTAACTAAAATTAACTAATTAACTAAACTTACTAAAAATAGAAACTGCTAAAAATAGAAATTACTAAAAATGGAAAGCAAACCACAAACTCAAACCCTAGAGATGAAAACCAGATATGAGAAATAACACTACCTAGGCCTAGAATCCTAATTGATACTCACGACTTCACTCGGTTGAAGAAAACTACGATGGAATCAGGATCTTCAAAGCAATCCTAAGAAAACCCTACTGGAACCCAAATCACTCTCCGGGTGTAACGCAATAGGCAATCCTAAGAACTGAATACGCACACTGATTGGGTTAAGTCACCTCCCGGCTTGTTCCTAACAGAAAATCTAGTACTCGATCGAATAAGTCACCTCCCAGCTTGTTCCTATCCCAACCACCTAATAGATGAGAGGAGTGGTTTCTATCTACCAAATCGACATGGAATAACAGAGGCGCTAACGTACTAGGGAATCCCTCTCCCGAGGCAATTTGACCTAAAACCCTAACACAACCGATTACCCAAAAGACCTATCACCTTCCGGCTTGTCTAAGTCTAGCTAAACGCAGAAATCAACCTATCAATCACAAGCAATTCCTATGGTGTTGGACGTCTCCTAACCATCTACTAATCACAAACACAAAGTAAGCAATCTAGCATGCAACCCTAAATTGAAAGACATTTAAAGAGTAACATGAGGAATGTGCAAGCAATTCAAAGACTAAAATCTGTATTCATACGCATCAAATCAGAAAGATAGAAACTTTTACTAGATTAACAATCCATACATAAGAATTCACAAACCGAGCAAGTCGAAATTATCAATTATTCATCAATTAGCCTAGGTAATGTAATTGGCTTAGCCAAGATGCATAAACATGTCCAGAATGTAATTAAAAACAGTAGAATTAATCATGAACAGATCTGGTCTATAAAAACGAACACGAAAATTGAAGTAGACAAGAACTGGGAAAGCGTTTTGATGATGAATTCTTCAATCCAAAGCTCCTAGATGCTTCCCTCTTGAGTTCCTGCTCCGAAATTCGTCTCCTAAGGCTCTGAGTCGCGGCTGATGTGTGTCAAATCGACTGGAGAATTCGAATTCTATTTATAATTACAAAATTAGGGTTTCTCCGGAATATTGGCCTCCAAGCGTATCGCTTGGAGGTTTCTTGATCAGTAGGCGATACGCCTAGACCTGCTACGCGACAAAACAGTCGGGTCAACTTTTAATTCACCGCCTTTGGCTTTCTCTCAGCAAGCGTATCGCTTACAACTTCCTTGTCACTAGGCGATACGCCTAGTGCTTCAACTTCAGCATTTTTCTTTCTTCTTGATCTTCATTCTTTTCCAATGCTTGTTTCTCTTCGAAAATTGTACCAAAATTGCAATTTAGCTCCGAAACACACATTAAGACTCTAATAAACAAAAACAACTAAAAACCTATGAAAATGGACTCAAAAGACTCTAAAAACGACTCGAAAACATAAAGGAAAACCGATGTGTTTTGCAACACATCAAATATCCCCCCACTTAACCTTTTTTCGTCCCCGAAAAAAAAAACTGCAAATGGAATCATAACCTGAGTAATTGGCTTCCAACCTTTTCAATTTCATCAATTTCAATTCTATCAATCTATTCACATCCCGGTAGCGATTATCGATATTTCGATCCGATTAAACCCAACACTAACCTTTGAGCCCCCAAGGTGTTTATAAATTACCGGATATAGTTCAGTCTGCCTATGTATCCCACTCTAGAAAGATCAAGTTTAACCTAATCCCAATTCATATTCGGTCCGAATAAAGGGTAATAAAGGTATAACTTTTTTGATTTTTCCCACCCCCCTTAAATCAGATACAAATATATCCAAAGAATGATGGAATTAGATGGAATGTGAAGTGCTTGAGCATTTATTTCTAAACTACCATATCGTTTCACCTCTTCTTTTTATTTATATTTTTTTTTCATTTTCTCTTCTTTTTTTTTTTTATAATTGGTCACTTTTACCTAAAATTACCAACGGTCATCATCAGAGGTATTCTTTCACAAGGTCTTACCCCCGAAATCATACGTGAGTATTTTGCCCGCGAGATCCGGAACATCATCAGAGGTACTTACCACGGGATACTATCCTTAGTTCGTACATGAGTATTCTGCCCCTTCACTCTAATTCATTAACCAATTATTACCTAGTATGCTCATTATGGAGAATGGGGCGCCGTTATTTCTCGGATTTGCTTTCGCAAAAAGATCATAACGTGCCAGGTATTCTAAGGACATAGAAGTATCTAGCCTAAAGGGGTTTCTTTCCTCATAATCCTCAGTTTCAGTATCCCTATCACTCCTAAAATGGGAACCCACTAGCAACTAATTAGCATATTTATACAACAAATAAACACAATGGGATATTTAATCTTTACTAAGTTAGCTGGGCCTACCAATACATCACTAACCGGTAATGTTTTCAACTGTTAATTACATTTATCATTTAAGCACTTAATCAGACAGCCAATCCTCGGGTTTTACCTATCATCTTCCATTTTAAACTGCAGACTTAATCAGAAACATTTTTCTCAATTTTTCAAATTTTTTCAAAATTTTTTTTTTCAAACAAAACTCACACTTTAACAAACTCACTCAAACTGACTCAACTAACGAGACACGACACGTAGTCTCCCCATCCCCACACTTGAAACTCACATTGTCCCTAATGTGAACTGAGAAACGACTCAAACAAGTAAAAGAAAACAAAACAGAAAAATAAATGAATAAATACTGTAAAAAAATAAAAGAACAGAAAAAATGGAACAGACTCCCCTGATCGAATCGGCATGAATGAAAAGAATCTTGTTCCTCGCCCTCTAATTCGAAAGCGATATCAGAATTTCGGTGACTCCAGAATTGCATCAAAAACGTCACGGACGAAAGCGGCGACTATCAAACCAAATTCTAACAACCATAGCAAACCAAAATCACAGCAGCATATATATATATATATATATCAAAACAAACCACCCAACCGGTTAACCCCGTACAAATTCCCAGATATCAGAATATTAATACAGACCATGATAATAAAAACAAAAATAAAGAAAAAGTACAAGGATGTGAAATAACCGATCAACTGGCTGCTGCTGCTATCAAAAGTCATCAAACCATCAGCTACTCCTCTCCAGCATCATCATCAGAATCATCAGCAGCGGCCTCAGGCTCCCGGAAGAACTCTGGCACCTCAAACCCCTGAGCAACATACAAACCTCTGATAGCCCTGTCCTGCAGATCCATCCTCAACATCATCTCATCCCTAAGCATCTCCAACGTCAACGGTCCTGCCCTCGGCTCTCTAACTGGCCTATCAACTGGAGGCCTCTCAGCCCTCTGCGGAATCCTCCTCCTCGCAGGGGCTCCAACCTCAACCCATCTCGGGGGATCATCAAACGGGCACAAACCTGCCTTCCGCATATCCAGTAAACTATAAGGCAAAGTCGGCGGTCCAGCAGTCAAATGCGAAGGCCTATACCTATCCAAAACCCCCAACCGATCAGCCAACCTACCAATGTATGGACCCAGATCCAACCTCGCCTCCGGCCCACCCTTGCGGGGCCGGGCAACTGACTGAATGAAAACCATAGCGAGATTGGCCGGGTGTCTCTCCACCAACGACCTCAAACGAAACATATCCAACATGTTAATATTCTCGGCCCCAGCACGTCTCCCAATCAATGAACACGCTAAAATCCTATGACCATACCGCAGAAATGGATCCCTAATCGCAGAAGCAACCAAACCGACCGTGTACGGCGCATCAGAAATAGTCTCCCAGAACGCTCTCAAGTGACCATCCACAACATATAACTCCTTGGCCTTCTTGGCCGTCCCCCTCAAACTCCTCCTAAACTCAGATGTAGCCACCTCCTCCTGTGTATAAAAACCCAATGCTACAGCAAACTGAGGCACGCTCATCTCAAACAATCTCCTCCCAAGAGCAAAAGAAACACAGACCGGGGAGTCAAACTCCTTGATATCATACTTCCATGTCGAATGGAACTCCACGGTCAGCTCCCGATACTGGGGTCCATCACAAGCTAAGACTCTCCTCCATCGCTCCTCTAACAGCTGCTCTAACCTAGCCCTCGCTCCCATCCTATCCAGAAGATCCCAATCGAACGTCCTATGCTAGAGCAAGTCTAGGCGCATAAACGTCTCACAACGCTCACCCTCGTAGGTCCCCTGAAACTGCAGCAAAGTATGATCCTCAATCCGGCGCTCCTCAACCGGCGGCAGCTCCTCCTCTTAGTTCGGTAAAACCTCGTCTGCCAAATACGGGATCCTCGACCGATGATGAATAACCTTGGTCGTTTTCTGCTTCTTCCTCGAACCACTGCCAGATGCCTCCATACCTGCAAAACAGATTTAACAGTGATATCCAAGCAACACACATCAATCACAAACTATTTTTGGATTTTTAATTTTTTTTTTTAAGATTAAAATAACTGAAAGAAAACGGGTTTAAAAAACTAAAAACAAAGTACTCGAAACCAAAAGAACAAGAAAAACACAGCAATTTTTAGAAAAATCGGGCATGACCCGTTCGTTTATCGAGCAAAACCAGTTCTTCACAAAACCTGTTAAAAGTGTATAATTTCATCCAATTCAACACAAAATTCCAGTTGTAACCATCCCGATCCAAGGATAAACCAGAAACAAGCACATATAAATCACACAAATCTCATCCCAGAACCCACTAGCAACAGAGGGGTCAAACACATATCAGCATACCAGCATCTTCAAAGAAAACATCCACAAACTACGGCTAAATAGTCAACGATTTCTTATCAAACAAAATTGCACAATCAAAGTGTAACCCCAACCAACTCAATCTGGGACACCTAAAATGGTATACTGATCTCAATTATATTCATGGCATTCTTATCACTTAAAGAAACACATCAAATATGTACTAATAAAGTCCCCAAACCCGCAATATAACCGACACGGGACCAACTCAGAATGCAAATCAACAATAAATCCAAAGACGCACAAGCACATAATCAGATTTGGACTCGAACACAAAAATTGTAAGAAACATGTGCAACACGGAACAAGACGGCGTACCTGGAATCGCGAATTGTAAAAAGAAAAACTGCTTAAATGGGTGAGCGGCTTGCCGGCGGTCGAACAGTGGCGGCGGCTGTGGTGATGTCGGAGGTGCGAGGGTGGTGGCAAGTGGCGGTGGCAGTGGGTAGTGACTGGGGGTCGGCGGCGGATGTACGGCGGTTACTGGTGGATGTGGGTGGATGTGGTCGTTGGAGGCGGAGGGCCGGCGGCAAGTGGCGGTGGTGTATGGTGAATAGTGATAGTGGTGGTGTAGGTGGGTGGTAGGGCTAGGGTTTCGGCGGATGTAGGTGGTTAAGGTGGGTGTGGACGGTGCGGTGGCTGAGGGTGTGGTCGTCGGACTCGATGGTGGATGATGGTGGTAGTGGGTGAAGGCGGCGGCAGTAGGAAAGGGGTACGCGGCGGTGGGCAAGTGGTAGGTGGCGGTGGATGGAGGATGATGGTGTTTGGGGTGATTTAGGGTAAATGGGGACGAAGGGGTGATTTAAACGAGATATTTTTTTTTTCGTCGGTGATCTACAAGCGTATCGCTTGCTGAGTTTGAAAGTTGTAGGCGATACGCTTGCAACTGTTGACCGCCTTTTTGATCTCACTTCCAGGCGTATCGCTTGGAGAAAGTCTCAACCCAGGCGATACGCTTGGAACGATATTTCCAGGGAATTTTTGAGATTTCCCATACTTAGTCAAATTTTTGATGTTTTCACAAAATTCTCATCACCCTGGATTTCAAGTCCTGCAAATTTATACTAACCAATACATACCTGGGACTCCATTTCCGCATGAATTTGCTATTCCAAACATCTCTCGATTTCCTGCAACATCAAACAGACAAACAAACGCAACAAACCGAAAACACGCGAAAAACGAAAAACAAAAACACACGAAAATAAAGAAAACAAATATGCCAATACTATACAAACTCTACAACTCGGTTTTTCACCGAGTACTCTCCCTTTGATTACTCAACCTCAATTTCGGGGAGAGCCAACATCTCCTCGTCTTTTTCTATCGGACCTCCAATGTAATGCTTCAGACGATGACCATTGACCTTCCACGTTCTACCATCAGCTTCAAGCTCCATTGTTCCATACGGGAACACTTCTTTCACCATGAACGGTCCACTCCAGCGGGACTTCAACTTACCTGGAAACAGTCTAAGACGCGAATCATATAATAACACTCTATCCCCACACTTAAACTCTTTCCTACCTTTCAACCGACTATCATGTAATGCTTTGGTTCTCTCTTTGTTACTCCAAGATCTCTCGTAAGCTTCATTCCTTAACTCCTCTACCTCATGGATTTGGAGAAACCGTTCTTTCGCGGATTTTGCTAAATCTATGTTAACCGCTCTAATTGCCCAATATGCCTTATGTTCAAGCTCGACGGGTAGATGACACGTTTTCCCATAAACCATCATAAAGGGCGTGGTTCCAATGGGTGTCTTAAAAGCAGTGCGAAAAGCCCATAACGCATCATCTAACTTATCGGACCAATCTTTGCGATTGCTTCCGACAGTTTTCTCCAAAATCCTCTTAACCCCTCTGTTAGCATTCTCCACTTGACCGCTCGTTTGTGGGTGATAAGCGGTCGAAGTCCTATGAATCACTCCATATCTAGCTAACACCTTCTCCATTTGGGCATTGCAAAAATGCGTGCCCCTATCACTAATCAACACCTTAGGGGTTCCAAACCTACTAAACAGAATCCTCAAAAACCTCACAACCACTCGCGCATCATTAGTAGGCAAGGCTTGAGCCTCAACCCACTTAGAAACATAATCTATCGCGACGAGGATGTACCGATTCCCCCGGGATGCGGGGAATGGACCCATGAAATCAATGCCCCATATGTCAAAAACTTCAACACTTTGGATAGGATGTTGGGGCATCTCATTCCGGGATGAGATGTTGCCTATACGCTGACAGGCGTCGCATTTCTTCACAAACTCATGAGCATCCTTAAACCAAGTCGGCCAATAAAACCCTGAATCTAAAACTTTCCTAGCAGTATAAGATGGCCCAAAATGTCCACCCGATGGCCCCTCATGACAATGCCTAAGAATGTTTAACCCCTCCTCTCTACTCACGCATCTCCTAAACGAACCATCAACTCCTACACGAAACAAGTATGGAGCATCCCAAGTGTAATGTCTAGAATCAGAAATGAACTTCTTTCTCTGTTGGGATGTCATACCATCCATCAGCATGCCATGTGCTGAATAATTTTCCATGTTGGAAAACCATGGCATGCCTTGCTCCTCCGCACTCGTCAATCCAACAAACTCTCCACTCACTGTCATAGCACTCTCAAACGGGAAAGTGTCCCCGATGGCCTCCTCTCTCAGTTTCTCTCTCTCGGGGTCCTCAAGGCGCGACAGATGGTCGGCCGCTACGTTCTCCGCCCCCTTCTTATCCCTAATCTCAATATCAAACTCAGACAACAAAAGAATCCACCTAATCAAACGAGGTTTCGCGTCCTTCTTTGCAAACAAGTATCGCAATGCAGCATGATTGGTGTAAACAATGGTTTTAGATAGAACGAGGTAAGAACGGAATTTGTCGAATGCGTAAACAACGGCGAGAAGCTCCTTTTCGGTGGTCGTGTAATTCTCCTGAGCGTTGTCTAAGGTCTTGCTTGCGTAGTAAATGGGATGGAAATGTTTCTCTTTACGTTGCCCTAAAACAGCCCCTACCGCAAAATCACTCGCGTCGCACATAAGCTCAAACGGTAAACTCCAATCGGGGGCTATCAAAATAGGCGCACTCACTAATCTCTCCTTCAGAAACTCAAACGCTTTCAGACAACTCTCATCAAACTCAAAATCCACATCCTTCTCTAAGAGACGGGTTATGGGTCTAGTGATTTTGGAAAAATCCTTAATGAACCTACGGTAGAACCCTGCGTGTCCTAGGAAACTCCTGACATATTTGACATTAGTGGGCGGTGGAAGTTTGCTAATCGTCTCAATTTTGGCCCTATCGACCTCAATACCTGCACGAGAAATCTTATGACCTAAAACTATCCCCTCAGTGACCATGAAATGACATTTCTCCCAATTAAGCATCAGTTTGGTCTCTATGCACCTAGCCAACATCCTCTCTAAATTACCTAAGCACTGATCGAATGAACTCCCGAAAACAGAAAAGTCGTCCATAAACACCTCCATGGAGGTCTCGATCATATCCTGAAAAATGGCCACCATACACCTCTGAAATGTGGCTGGAGCGTTACACAGCCCGAATGGCATACGGCGATACGCGAAGGTACCGTATGGGCATGTGAAAGTGGTTTTCTCCTGATCCTCGGGTGCAATAGGAATCTGGAAATAACCGGAAAACCCGTCGAGAAAACAGTAGTACTGCTGACCCGACAAACGCTCCAACATCTGATCGATAAAGGGTAATGGGAAGTGGTCTTTCCTAGTGGCATTGTTAAGTATACGGTAATCTATGCACACTCTCCATCCTGTGACAGTCCTACTCGGGATCAACTCATGTCTCTCATTCATCACTACTGTCATACCCCCCTTCTTGGGGACTACCTGGACCGGGCTAACCCATGTAGAATCAGAGATCGGATAAATCAGTCCCGTGTCCAGTAGTTTGAGAACCTCCTTCTTCACAACCTCCTGCATGTTTGGATTTAAACGCCTCTGAGGTTGGACTACAGGTTTATACTCATCCTCCATGAGTATGCGATGCGTGCAAAACAAAGGGCTTATGCCCTTGATATCGGACAATCTCCACGCAATCACCTGCTTATGCGCTCGCAGAACCTGTATCAGCTTCACTTTCTCCTCCTCCGTCAAATGAGCAGAAATAATGACGGGTAATCGGGACTCACTATCCAAGAATGCATACTCTAGATGAGATGGTAACTCCTTAAGCTCTAAGACTGGTGGTTCCTCTACAGACGGTTTTTCTCCTAACTCCTCAGACTCACTAACCTCAAAAACTTCAGAACACTCCTCTGGTCTCTCAGTTGAGATATGTTCCTGGTGAACATCATCATCAACCTCCCGGTCCTCACTCACCGGGGTCTCACTCGCAACAAGGTCTGCTCCACAAATGTAGTCTAGACACCGATCCATATGGGAAATGAAAGTATCAATGAAGTAAACAGAATCGTCCTGACCTACAGAATATTTCATGGACTGCATGACATCGAATGTGATTGTCTCATCCCCTACACGAAGTGTAATCTTCCCGTCATAGACATCGATCAATGCCTTGGCGGTGCGCAAAAAGGGACGTCCTAGGATGAGTGGACATTTTTCATCTACCTCCATGTCCATGACCACAAAATCCACGGGGAAAACAAATTTATCAACCTTCACCAGCAAGTTTTCCACAACCCCCCGTGGATATTTAACGGACCGATCCGCTAAAGAAATGCTCATGCGCGTCGGGGTCGGGTCTCCTAGGCCTAGCTTTTCGTAAATCGAATAAGGCATCAGATTTATGCTAGCACCTAGATCCGCCAACGCGTGGTTCACAGTCGAGCTACCTAACAAGCACGGGATCGTGAAAATGCCCGGATCAGTCAGTTTCTCTGGTAGCTTGTTCTGGACCACCGCAGAGCATCGTTCATCGAGAGTAACGGTCGAGATCGTGTCCAGCTTCTTCTTGTTGGATAGGAGATCCTTCAGAAATTTTGCATATTTGGGCATTTGCTGGAGCGCCTCAACGAACGGAAGAATTATTTTGAGTTGTTTGAACATGTCAAGAAACTGACCGTACTCTCTTGCATACTTCTGTTGGATGAGACGGGCGGGGTAGGGAACTCGCCTCAGATCATCAGCAGTTATCTCCTTTGGTTCGAATTTCTTCTTCTTCTTCTCTGCTGCCTTAGGTGCAGGAGATTCGGAGGTAGGCACGGTACTTGCTGGGACTAGCCTCGGGTGTGCCCTCCCATCTGGAGTCTCCATTTCGATCTCCTCGTCCACCGGTTCCTCCTCCTGTGCCGGTGGGTCTTGCTCTCCGCCTCTACCGCTGCGTGTTGTCACTGCCTTAAGGGTCGCATTAGGGTTTGTTTGTGTACTACCAGAAAATGATCCCCCCTTTCCTACCAACTCAGAAACATGTTTCCCTATGACTCCTACTGAACGCTGTAAATCTAGAAAAGCCGACTGTTAGTTCCTAAAGAGTGTGTCGTGTTCCTTCAACTTCTGCTGCGTCTCCTGATCGCGTGTCACGACCTGATTTAGCAATTGCATTTGTGCAGCCAACATCTCCTCAATCTTCTTCATACTCGACCCTGCATCACTCCCGCTATCCTGGTTCTGACGCGATTGAAAACCCGAGGGGTTCGCACCACCCCGCCAACCAGAATTGGGGTTGGTCCTCCACCCCGACTGAAAAGAGTTACCGAACTGGTTTCGGTTAGAGATGAAATCCACTTGCTCCTGGCCGGCAAGTGGGCAGTCGATGGTGTCATGACCTCCACGACATAGTTCACATTTAGCTTGCTGCTGAAGTTTAATGTCGTTGATCTGTTTTTGCAAAGCATCATACTGGGCCTAAGCAACAGTTTCAGAACTCACGTGGTGAACTCCCCGAGATGTAGACAGTGAAGATTTCGTGGGAGCTAAAGTGGCCCTACGATCACCGGGGTTCTGCTGCTCAGCTAAAGCAAAACTCTCAAACAGGTTCTTGCACTCATCAATATCCAGCTTTTCCATCATGTGACCCCCTGCGGAAATGTTGAATTGTCGCTGCGTTTCGTAAGTGAGACCGTTGTAGAATTTTTCGATGATTGCCCAATCAGTGAGACCGTGCTGGGGGCACTTGCTCAGAAGAGTGTTAAATCGCTCGTACGCAAGATAATATGGCTCGTCAGGGTCCATGCGAAAAGAATGAATCTGCTCCCTCATACGTGCGGCTTTCGCGGGTGAATGATATTTCTTCAGGAATTTCTGTTGAAGATCGGCCCAAGTGGCAATCGAGTTTGCGGGAAGGGTTTCAAGCCACTGGGCAGCACGGGCGGTGAGTGAAAATGTGAACAAACGAAGGTAGACAGTTTCTGGCTGAACGCCATTGAGACCAAAAGTGGCACAGATACGCACGAATCGAGATAAATGGGCGGGTGCGTCCTCCTCGTCTAGGCCGTGAAATTGGATGGTTTGGGTCAGGGTGTTCAGAACATGAGATGGAATTTGCCAGTTGGCAGTGTTAGCAATGGTGGTGGGTGCAATGGAAAACCTAGCATCTACGACTCCGTCACTAGCTCTTTCATGAACAGTACGTCTAGCAGCCATATTTAAATCATGAAATGGAATGGGCGGTAGTAAACGAGAAACGGTTTTAGGGGTGTGTACCTTACTATCGCGAATGGCTCTCAGTTGCTCACGCAGCTCACGAATGCGCTCGTGGATATCTTTCTCGGGTTCGGACGTAGCAGAAAACTCAGGTGGACCTTTGGAACGGGTATGGGGCATAAACTAGTAAAGCACACAAGAAAACAATTAAACCTAAATTAACTAAGGCGCACAAAGTAAGGCAGAAAGCAAAAAGACTCAATTTAACACCTAAGACGAAAACAATAAAAATGTAAATTAAACTAAGCACACAAGGAAAAAGAAAAAAACACACAATTAATCCTAATCTAAAAATCAAAGTTAATTTCGCTATTACCAAGTGTCCCCGGCAACGGCGCCAAAAACTTGATGTTCAAAAATCGATCTATAAAAATAAACTAATTTATCCTAGACCTAGACACACTAAATTAAAACCCAATTAACCTCAAACTAGACCGACTCAACAGGCAAGTGAACCTATCGGATGTAGAATAGCTATCGGCAGACCGGGGTCGAACCCTAGAGACACTAGACAGACAAAATTAACTATGAAAATTAAATTACTGATTAATTGATGAAAATTGGTTTTTGTTTTGGAGAATTGATTAACTAATTAAATTAACTAAAATTAACTAATTAACTAAACTTACTAAAAATAGAAACTGCTAAAAATAGAAATTACTAAAAATGGAAAGCAAACCACAAACTCAAACCCTAGAGATGAAAACCAGATATGAGAAATAACACTACCTAGGCCTAGAATCCTAATTGATACTCACGACTTCACTCGGTTGAAGAAAACTACGATGGAATCAGGATCTTCAAAGCAATCCTAAGAAAACCCTACTGGAACCCAAATCACTCTCCGGGTGTAACGCAATAGGCAATCCTAAGAACAGAATACGCACACTGATTGGGTTAAGTCACCTCCCGGCTTGTTCCTAACAGAAAATCTAGTACTCGATCGAATAAGTCACCTCCCAGCTTGTTCCTATCCCAACCACCTAATAGATGAGAGGAGTGGTTTCTATCTACCAAATCGACATGGAATAACAGAGGCGCTAACGTACTAGGGAATCCCTCTCCCGAGGCAATTTGACCTAAAACCCTAACACAACCGATTACCCAAAAGACCTATCACCTTCCGGCTTGTCTAAGTCTAGCTAAACGCAGAAATCAACCTATCAATCACAAGCAATTCCTATGGTGTTGGACGTCTCCTAACCATCTACTAATCACAAACACAAAGTAAGCAATCTAGCATGCAACCCTAAATTGAAAGACATTCAAAGAGTAACATGAGGAATGTGCAAGCAATTCAAAGACTAAAATCTGTATTCATACGCATCAAATCAGAAAGATAGAAACTTTTACTAGATTAACAATCCATACATAAGAATTCACAAACCGAGCAAGTCGAAATTATCAATTATTCATCAATTAGCCTAGGTAATGTAATTGGCTTAGCCAAGATGCATAAACATGTCCAGAATGTAATTAAAAACAGTAGAATTAATCATGAACAGATCTGGTCTATAAAAACGAACACGAAAATTGAAGTAGACAAGAACCCGGAAAGCGTTTTGATGATGAATTCTTTAATCCAAGGCTCCTAGATGCTTCCCTCTTGAGTTCCTGCTCCGAAATTCGTCTCCTAAGGCTCTGAGTCGCGGCTGATGTGTGTCAAATCGACTGGAGAATTCGAACTCTATTTATAATTACAAAATTGGGGTTTCGCCGGAATATTGGCCTCCAAGCGTATCGCTTGGAGGTTTCTTGATTAGTAGGCGATACGCCTAGACCTGCTACGCGACAAAACAGTCGGGTCAACCTTTTAATTCATCGCCTTTGGCTTTCTCTCAGCAAGCGTATCGCTTGCAACTTCCTTGTCACTAGGCGATACGCCTAGTGCTTCAACTTCAGCATTTTTCTTTCTTCTTGATCTTCAATCTTTTCCAATGCTCGTTTCTCTTCGAAAATTGTACCAAAACTGCAATTTAGCTCCGAAACACACATTAAGACTCTAATAAACAAAAACAACTAAAAACCTATGAAAATGGACTCAAAAGACTCTAAAAACGACTCGAAAACATAAAGGAAAACCGATGTGTTTTGCAACACATCAAATAATAAGAAATTAAATATAAAATTTGACATTTTATATTTTATCAAACTGATTTAAACTGTTAAAACGTTTTATGGATTTAAAAATGTTATTAAAAGTGTTACGTTGTCAAGACTTAACCACATATCCAAACGTTTAGCATATTGGGCCCGGTAAGCCCAATAACCCCAAAAACGTCCGGATCGACCCGAAAGGTTAACCGAAGGTTCACCTCGACTAACCGAGTAAAACCCCCAACCCGAATACCCGACCCGCAGCCCGTATCGTATTGGGCCAAACCGGCCCAATCCATTCCTTTTTCTTTCTCACGGCCCGCATCACAAAAACCGACTGGGCTTCGGCCCAACCCACTTCGCTAACCCGATTGGGCTTCGGCCCAATCCATCTCTCAAACCCGAACTGGGCTTCGGCCCAGTCACCCCTCCGAACCAAGTGGGCTTCGGCCCACTCTCCCACTATAAATCAATTTGGGCTTAGGCCCCATGACAAACAAATTAAATAAATTGTTAAGCCCACCATGTTTTATAAATCTTATAAAACTAACTCAATTTCTTTAACCACTAATATTTTTTATAAAACTTGGGTTAACAACATTTATAAAAATAAAAATCATCATTCAATTGGATAAAATATAATTGACTTATATTTTAAAAAGTTATGATTTTATTTAACTCCTAACCACCTTTTATTTTATAAAAACCTCCAACCTTTTTATAAAAACTATAAAAATGAATCACCAACACTTGAGAATTGCTAGGTGATTTAGGGGCTTGACAACACATCATTAACCAATGGTTAATGATGATTAACCTTGTTATAAAAAGGGGGGACAACCCCATTTGTTTCCTTGCACCCAACATCACCAAGATCCTCACCCTCTCTCCCTCTCCTCCCTCATTCGGCCGACCACCGCCGCCCCTCCTCCCTCTGCCGCCGCGCGCGCCGCCCCACAGCCACCTCCGGCCACCGTCCGCCGCCACAGCCCCCGCCGCCGGACCGTCGGAACCGCCGCCACCCTCCACCGATTTTCTTCTTGTTTTCTTGAGCTCACATTGTGAGTCTCCTACCACCTTTTCCTCTATGTTTTCTATCATTGTTACTACCCAAGATCGACCTCTCAAGTCTTGACAATCTAAACACATTAACACTCATGAAATCTAGATCAAAATGTTCATACATTGTTATTTTGGAATGCTTGCTTGCAACAACCAACCCAACTCTCTTCTTAATCTCCTTTTTCTTCTAAGATTTAAGATGGTGAAACACAATGGTGAAGCCTTATGGATAGTAACCTTGTGCACCTAGATCTAACGAAATCCATGGATTTCAAGTTGGTTGTTTGCAAACCCAAGCCTCTTCATATTTATAATCTAAATGACTAACTAATACATGTTTATATTTATGCATTTTGGTCCTAACACATGCATTAGTGTTAGTTG
>JBCNJP010007446.1:0-16474 GCA_039602395.1 Deinandra increscens subsp. villosa
CCGAACTCTAGGTTCGGCGTAACTGCTCCGCACTCCAGGTTCGGAGTACGCTCGGCATAACCGCTCCGAACACCATGTTCGGAGTACGTTCGGAGGAGTTCGGTGAAGGATCGGAGTCTGTTTCGTAGTTCGGTGAAAGTTCGGAGCTCGTTCGGAGAGCATTCGGACTATATATCTCGTTCGGTGAGAGTTCGGACAAGGTTCGGAGGATTTCGGAGTTAACAAGGTTCGGTGAGAGTTCGGAGATAGTTCGGACTGTATTTCTGAGTTCGGATTAAGTTCGGAGAACGTTCAGAGGGTATATTAAGTTCGGACGAGGTTCGGAGTGAACAGTAATCTGTGTTTCGAAAATGTCCGATTTTCAAGCGTTCGCGGCTATTCAAAACTCAGTTCAAGCGACTATGCAAACGATGATGAACTATGATAATGAAATTTGAACAAGTCAGAAAGTTCCCAAATTGCTAAACTTGGAAGATTATCATAGTTGGGTTAAACGGTTCGAAGCATATGTTGACACGAATGACATTGATATGTGGTTATCATTTACTGATCAATATGTTTATCCTAAAGATGAAACCGGTGAACCTGTTCTTCAAAGAAAAATGATATCTGAGCAAAAGAAAGCTTATCAAGCAGAGAAAAAGGCTTATGGTACTTTAACGATGGCTTTGCCTAAAGAGTTACTTCATCAATTTGCTGGTAACTACACATCAAAAAGTCTATGGGATGCTTTGGAGAAACGATGTGAAGGCAATGACCAATACAAGAAAAGTCGACAAAAGGTTTTGAAGAAAGAGTTTGACAGCTTTAAGCATTATCAGAATGAAACGATTCCCAATCTGATTGCAAGATTTGCTCATCTAATGAGTGAAATGCGTTTGGTGAATCTTACTAAAGAAGAGACTGATATGAAAGAAAAGATTTTGGAAGCATTGCCTGAAAAATGGGAGAATTATGTGATGATGATTACTCATGATAAAGATTTTTCCGGATTGTCTTTCAATGATTTGGTTCAAAGACTTCAGGCTAGGGATATGGAA
This sequence comes from Deinandra increscens subsp. villosa, assembly GCA_039602395.1. Classification (NCBI taxonomy): domain Eukaryota; kingdom Viridiplantae; phylum Streptophyta; class Magnoliopsida; order Asterales; family Asteraceae; genus Deinandra; species Deinandra increscens. Next base: position 1,041 of record JBCNJP010007446.1, read on the forward strand.
TTAATGGTGAATAAATCACTTCCTACACAAATTCAGAATCCTGCAGTGTATCATGGTGAAAATGACTCTACAATGAATGCTGGGAAGTCTACTAGTCTTAGTTCTGCTCCTCCTACAGCATTTCTAGCAGGTAAATCTGAAATTCCAAGTTATTCTTCTGCTGGTTGTACTGTGTCATTTCCAAGTTCTTCGGCTCAAACTGCATTGTCTGCTCAAACTATCGATGATTATAATGCTTTAATGTCTGCATTGGTATCTTTATATTTTTGGTGTTATCACTGGTGCTGTGAGTAATGCTGAGTTAGCAAATGAAGATTACGACCAGATTGATTATGATCATTTGGAGGAAATGGATCTAAATTGGCAGTATGCAATGCTGGTTCGACGAACGAAGAAATTTTTCAACAGAACTCGGAAGAAGAGATTGAATCAGGAGGGTAAAATTGGTTTGGATAAATCGAAGGTGAAATGTTATAAATGTTCAAATTATGGTCACTTTGCTCGAGAATGTCCAAGTTCTGCAGATCATAAATTGAAAACTGGTCAACATGCACATTTAGTTTATCATTCACCAAATAAAGTTGAGAAGGTTGAGATGAAATCTGCTAATCTTTTTCATGATTGGACCAATACGTTTCCACATTCAAGTGAGTTTGCATGGAATGCAGATACTGAAGTTAAAAAGAATCAGTCTAAACCTGCAATTGCTTTGACTGTTCGTCATATTGATGATGATAGCATTTTAACGGATTCTGATTCTTATTCAAGTGTCTCCATGGTTCAAGAAGAATTACCTAAAATTCCTGAGAGTTCAAAAGTTGAAACGGTTGAATGTTCTAAGTGTAAAAGATTACTCAAGGAGATTGAGAGTTTTGAACAAAGTCGTGAAATATCGACTGAAGAAATAGTGGTGTTAAAGCAAGAATTGGAAGATTTTCAAAAGAAGTATTATGAGTTGGTTCATGTTCATGAAGATGTTTTAAAAGAGAAAGCAATATTGGCTGAAGAATGTGAGAAAGCAAAGGCTGAAGCTTTAGATGCAGCTCAAGATTTTGAGAATCTGTTTGAGAAAAGTTATCCGGTTCAGAAAAAGTATGAAGAAGCTACAGCTCTTATTGCTACAACTGCTGTTACTGTTGAAAAGCTTCAGAACAAAATTTCTATGCTTCAAGATGAAAATACTCTCTATCGTGACAAGAATGAAGTGTTGACTAAAGATGTTGAAATTTACAAGAAAAAGAGGGAAAGAGGGAAAGTGTTCTTGAAGAATGTGAGATCCGAAAGTTACAAACTTATGAATATGATGATCTAAATGCAAAGTTCATCAAGTCACATAAAGAAGTTTTTGAAGCTCAACAAAAGATCAATGATTTAAAACTGGAGATTTTGGAGTTGAAGCGGCAAGTGAAAAATTGTAATTTGTCACCAACAATGCTAAACTTTTTGTACAAGCAGGATCAGAGTTCAGAAAGTTCTCAGAAGGCTGATGTTCACTTGGTTCCTCAACCAGTGGATTTAACTGAAGTTACTGCTGCTCAGATTGATCCAAAAGATGAATTGCATGATTATTCCAAGTTTGCTACTCCACCCAAGAAGAATAAATCTAAGTCCAAAAAGAAGGAAAAGCCTTTAGGTGAAGCTCCAATATTTGTTTCTAAGTCTGTTTTATTGGAGAATGAGAAGGTTTTTGCTAAGATTGCGTCAAGTTCTTCATCCGCCACCGAAGAAGACAAAGTTTTGGTTGAAAATAACAAGTTAAAGGACATTAAAGCCAAATTTACTAGTGACGCTAAGGCAAGAGAAGCTTCGGGTTCTTCTTCAAGTTCTTCAAAAGTTTCAGGTTCCAAACACAAAGGTGTGGGGTTTGTTGTGAAGGAAGAACTGATTCAAACAAAGAAACCGGTGAAAGTTGCCAAGGCTCCTAAAGCAAAGACTACAAAGAAATCACCATCTCAGAAGGAATTCACTTACTATTCTGGAAGATCATCATCTTCAAGGAGTCCATCTCCTAGGTATGATTCCTCTGATGATTTCTTTGACAATTTTGATTCTGAGCATTCATCTGGTTTTTCAAAATCAAAATCATTTTCAAACAATTTTCGAGAAAGACTTTGTTATGTATGTCGTCAACCTGGACATCTTGCTGCTGATTGTCCGACGACTGCATATATCCACAACACTGCTAAATATGTGGATAACAAAGGTCAAATTTTTGATGAACCATGGTCCCCAAAGATGAAATCAACTCGTAAATCGTCTTGGTCTAAACCAAGTACGTCGGTTGAGTCTGATTCAGGTTCTGATCAAAAATTGAAAATTTTACAAATTTGGAAACCAAAAGTTGTTTCCAAGGCCACCAATGACTTTGTGGAAGACACCGGGCGACCCGACGATATTGAATCGGGTCGATCCCAGAGCGACTAATGATTTATTTGATGTCTAGCAGGTATTTCAGGAAGATCTTTTGGTGATTGGACAATTGCTGATTGTGAAATATCTGTTCTAATTAAACTGAATTTCAAAATCCATTTTGTTTTCCAAATTCTAAACTGAAAGTATTCGTGTTGGTTGATCAATTTCTTGTTTTTGTTTTACCTCTGTCTCGTTCTGAGGTGGAGTTTGTTTTTGCAAAAATATAAAAATAGTGTCTTGTTTTTCAAATAGTAAAAATGAAAATCTATAAATAGAGTTGTCATTTTTAGGGGGAGACATTTGTGTTTGTCTTGTATAGACTTGAAGAGCTTCCGTGTTACAACTTTCTCTAAGTGTACTCTGTGGTCTCTGTGATTAATACAAGTCTCATTTGTATTTACTCTCTGCGTTTTACTCGTTTACATTGATTTCTATACGACTAAGTAGAAGATCCTCACGCTCAAGCAATTTCATGGAAAAGTAAAGTTTGTAATGGTTTAGCTGCAGAAATTCAAAAGAATGTGTCTATATCATGTTCAAATTGTTTGGAATTTGCTAGTATTAAGGCAGTATGGTTGAAAGAGAAGAATGTGTTGATTGAAGAATGTAATAAAGCTAAAGCTAATGAAAAGGAAGCTATTGAAGATTTTGATGCTTTATTTGCAAAATGTTATCCTCTTCAACAAAAATATTAAAATGTTAATAAAATTGATGTCGAAGCTGCTGATAGGGTAATTCAACTTCAAGACGAACTCACAAAGTTGCGTGATGAAAATGGTGAGGTTCAAAGGCAAAATAACATTTTGAAACAAGATGTTGTCTATTATAAGAAACAGGTAGAGAAGGTTATTGGAGAAGTTCTTACTGAATGTGACAAAATGTATGGACAAAAGCATAAGTATAACATATTGTCTGAGAAATTAATTGCTTCTTAGAAGGAGTTACTGGAAGCTAATACCAAGGTTTCTGAGATAAAGATTGAAATGCTTGATCTGCAACAAAAACTTGAGAATTGCAATAAATCAAGTGTGTTTCAGAATTATCTGTATCATCTGGAACGAGATGGCAAACCAAGCAAAGATGTTGATAATCATGAAATTACTACTCGAGTGATTGATCTGAAAATGTCATCTAATGATAATTTAACTCAGAAGTTGCAAGATTATCCCGAAGGAGATGGTGTTAAGTCTAGAAAAACAAAGAAGTCCAAATCTAAGAAGAATGAAAAGGAGGTTGATTATTGTAAAGATTGAAGTTTGATTCCGAGACTATATTTCTTGATGCTAAGAAATTTTTTAAGGCAAACCTGAACATATGAAGATTCCTGATTTTTCTAATATTGTGATTGACGAATCTTTGCTGAACAAGGAAGTTGGTGTTAAAACTATCAAAAATGAATTTTCTCGTCTAGCATCACAAGGACATTCTATGAAAGAACATCCTAAGCAGAAGAATGGTGGTTTCGGATTTGAAGAAAAAGAAATGCCCATTAAGGATTTCGACAAGCAGGAATTCAAACCAAAGCAGATAAAGAAACATAAGGTATTTTCAGATAAGAAGCCATAATGTTGGAAGAAGAAAGTATCTTCACCAGATGAAAAGATTTTTTCTGAAGAGTCTTCTTGAATATCTGATGCTACACCAGAAGGCGGTAAAAATTCAGATTGATTTTATTATGCTAAATCGAACAGGTTTTATCATCAAGATAAATTTTTTCTTGGTTATGGAGATGATTCAGGTTTTTACGGTTCTTTAAAATGTATTTCAAAATTTCAAAAACCAAAGAAACCTAAACCTATTTTTTCAAAAGTTTATGAAGAATGTTTGACTGATCAGTTTGGAAAACCAATTTCAATCAATCCAACTGGTAGTCGACGTTGTTATGTTTGTCGTCATAAGGGTCATTATGTAAATAATTGTCCTAAAAAACTAAAAATTCATCATCAAATGCCAAACATAAAATGTATGTTGATCCTGATGGCATTATTTTTGGTGAACCAATACCCAACACTAACTTTTTCAGGAAAAAGAAACTTACTTCAGAAAAGTTGGGTAGTAGTTCTAATTGTCACTCATCACTTGACAGTGGTTCACCAGACCAAAACAAGAATGGAGACCAAAAGTTGTCTCTACGACCAACACAGATTTTGTTGAAGACGCTGAATGACCTATCACCAATGTGGATGAGGGTTGGGGTTTTACGAACTTATTGTTTTCCAGTGTTTGCAGGTATTTCAAGAAGACTTGTTAATAATCAAGAGATTACTGATAGTGGAATACCTGTGGTTGTTTTAAGTTAAATTGAATAGTTCTTATCTTTGAAAAACTGATTTTCAAAAATATCTTTTTAAAAAACGTGTAAAGTGTTGATCGATCATTTTTTTTTATTTACTTTCGTTTTTGAGGGGGAGAAAATTTGGAAAATTAAAATAAAATAGAGTTTGTTGAATTTTAGGGGGAGAAATTGGAAAATATATAAAAAATGATGAGAAATCGAGAAATTGATCCGACAAAAGCGAGAAATGATAGTACATCAGCATATACGTTTATCTGCCATGGATAGATTAAGTCTAAAGGCTGTAGGTTCTTGTATAATCTGTGAATGTGCATGACTAATATGATATCTGCAAGTAAGATATAAACATAAAGCTTGCCTGATGATCTTTGGTTATTTGCTTCTTGATGAATGTTGCGTGATGATTCTGACAAAAATAGAATAAGTGATATCCTGATGAATGCATGTTTTCATTTTGAATGATATTTACTTGTTTGATTTTCTTTGTTTTGTCAAAGGATCGGACTTTCTTTGCGTATCGAAAGATCGACCTGATCATTGTTCATTTGACATTCTGCTTTATTTTTCTTGGTGTTTAGTATAATTCATCGGACTTTCTCTGCGTATACGGAAGTATCGACCCGATCGCTAGATATTTGAGGTTCTTATTTATTTATGCATGACTCATCAAGGATGCTTATATCTCTACAAAAATTTGCTTTTGTATGATAAACATGATGATTTGCCGGTATTTCTGATAGAGTGGAGGCCAAGTTATCAGTGCATGATAAAGTTACCTAAAGCATATCTGAAAACGATAAATATGATTGGTTCGTGCTGAAATAAACATAAATGTTGTATTTGCGATTATCTTGGCTTACATGCTGATTAAGGCTGAAATTGAAATATGCTAGATGCATTATGTCTGATATGATCTCGCGTCGTGATCTTTCTTGCAAAATACCAAAAATAGAGTATAATTTTATATTGCATTTTATTTTTCATTTCAGAAAAATCAAAAAGATTTTTTTGTGTGTTTTAGCATAAATTTCATAAAAGCAAAAAAGAATTTATTTTTTGTTTGTTTTTGACCGGTCAACACAAGATACGAAAAATATTTTCAAATCATATATCTTCGATTCTCGAAGAGAAGTTTTGCGCCAAGATTAACTTATGTTGACTTGAAAACAGAAACCGTGTTTCTGTCTTCTGAAATTACAGGTTCTGTGGTGTTAAGACTCAAGCATGGTGAAAGGAGGAGTTTGTTGTATCTTTCACAAATTGTGACAATTGCTAAATTCCCAGGGTAACGCCGTTAATTTTTTTTTTCATTAGTTCCGTTAGCATATCCGTAGGCCGTTACCTAAATGTTTATTTATTTATTTTTATTTAAGTTACTAATTAATTTTAGTAATTTATTTCGTGACTTTATTTCGTGAATTTATGTGTTACTTGAAAATTTGCATTTTCATGTGAAACCGGGCTTCGTGCGCAATTTGAATTTTATATGTGTAAATGATAATTAGACTTTTCCCGACTAAATATTTCATGTTAAATGAGTCGAAAACATTTAGAAACATTTCTAGTAACTTTATTTTGCAAGTTCTAGGTTTAAAACCCACTTATGTGAGTTTGGACATTATGTGCTTAAAATGGAACTTTGTGGGGCCATTTATGTAAATTCCTTTAAAAAGAAATCTGCCCAAACCCCCCTCCCTCCTTCATTTCACGTGTGACAATCCGCCTTTTCGGATATTTTCCTGATTTAACCTAAACCTGAATTGTTATAAATGTTGTGTAAACATTTATGACTTTGACTTGTGTTGACTTTATTATCTAGGGTTTGTGTAACTAGCACTAAGAGCATGCACTTGAGTCTAGACGGTTTATATTTTATGATTTAATGTATGTGACAAATGAACTTATGATTTTATCTGATATATATAAGATATATATATATATATATATATATATATATATATATATATGCACATTTTATCCTATTATTTTAATTATGTGACAATGTGTCACGTGGTTACACCTAACATTTCTATTATTTTATGTGAGTCATACTCATATATCTATGATTTCATGTGAACGCTTTGTTATATTATGAGAAAAATTGAACTTATGATTTTATGTGTCACATATATGCATGCACATGTTATTCTATGATTTTATGTGACAATGTGTCACGTAATTATATGTAATGTTTCTATAATTTTATACGAATTAAAACGTATAGTTATGGACTTATATCTAGGATGTTATGTGAATTATACTTGGTTCGCGAATTAAATATGTATTACCAAGTTTTTATAAGGATGGCATTTTACAAAAGTTGTAGTTTATAAAATGGTATTTTATAAATATATTTAGACAAAATATAAGTTGAGGGTTTAATATTATTCAAACCTAACTAGAGGTGGGTAGTATAAACATTTGTCAAACTTGAAGGTTCATAGGGTCATTTATCCTAACTTGAATTAATATACAGTGAAATTAGTATATCATCGGTCGTACGTATCCTCCCCTCCGATCATCCGTTTTTCTATTTACTTTCCTCGTCGGTTACAACTCTGGACTCAACCCGCAATCACTACACATTAACTCGGTTATTATCTAGGTTCTAACCTCCACAATTGAGCCACAACCATAACACTTAAACACTCTGTGATCGAGATACCAATGGAAGATACCCCATCTCTGATTTCCGACCCCGTCACCTTCGTTTCACTACCCTCCGACCACTGTTAACCACCTTCTGTCCGATCGTCTGGATCCACGATGTTTGACACTTTTCATCACCGAGCAAGCACTCTTCGGTTAACCACGTAACACCGTCACCATCTCAGTCCCGTTTCAGGGTTCTGACTTGTACCTATCTTTGAGGAAGAACGAGATAAATCACGAGCTTTGGATCTAAACCAACGAATCAAGGTTAGGATTACATTTTATGATCGATTCGTATGGGTCTGTTGTTGTTCATAAAGATTATTCTGCGTTAATGGTGGGTGCGTGGGTATTAGGGTTTTTGTTGTGGAGAAGATGAGTCTTCACAGTTGTTATTAAAATGAGTTTCCAACCTGTATAATAAACAAAACAAGATTTCTCCCAGCGGTTCGGTTGTTGGAATTATAACAGGGAGGTCGCGGGTTCGAACCCAGCGACCTACATTCTTTTTGTTTCAATTTTATTTCAAGCTTTCTCACACCTAATACACATACATTGATCTAAAACCGTTGTAGAACACGTTAAATCCTTATCTTTGCTTTGATTATCACACAATGATAAAACGTGTTTTTCCCTCGATTTTCAACAATTAAACTATTCAAAACATTTTTGTTGATCGTTATCATCCGTTCATACATATATATATTTTAATATTTTTTTTCCTTCTAAAAACTGTTGATAATATATCATTTAATAAAGTTTTCACTCATTTAGGAAATCGAACGTTTTGACGTGTTAATTATCATTTCATTAAGAATCTCGATATATAAATATGTATTTTTAAACGTATATTAACTGCACGTATTATGGGATGAATGTGTTTTTTTTGTTTGTTATGATTATTTGGGAATAGTCTTTATGGAAATTGAACGTTGTATGTGTTGTTTGAGTATGATGAGATTTCATGGACGCACCGAAGCAGCCAACACATTTATTAGATTAATATTTTTAGGACACGTCGTTAGTACGTTAGACATGCACTTACGATTATACACTTGTTAGGTGTTTTTTAAGGATTTACCGGATTTAGATGTTCATCTTGTTGTGTAACCCAAGGTGAGTTTCACGGCCCCATTTTACTTATTTTAATCCTGTTGGCGGAGATTAACATGCAAACACTTGAACTGTTAGATAATTATATCACCTGAATGATAGTGGCACACTTATGATAAAGTCATCACTTTAGAGTTACTGTTAATGTGACATCAGTGGGAACTTATTTAGTAGATCTACTGGGTTTGACAGCCCCACCTGGGTCAGTCGCGCTGACACGGTCGGATATCGAACGGGTGAAATATACTTCTTAGTCTTAACGAGGCACAATTGAACTTGTCGAGCTTTAGTAACTGGATAGCTAGTTTATCTAGTCAAACGTGCACTGATTTCTTAAAAATAGCCTAGCTAGCTATTGATATATTATCTGGATTTTTAAACTAAACTTGAACATGAACTTGAACTGTTATTGAACAGTCAACCTTGAACTTAAACTTAAACTCTCGACTAACAGTTGTTTTACACTAAACTGGGACTGTTGTTGAACAGTCGATTTACATTAAACTGGAACTGTTTGTAAACTGGTAAACCTGTGAACTCACCAACCTTTGTGTTGACACTTTTTAGCATGTTATTCTCAGGTTGCGGATGTTCGGGTATCACAAGTAAGCATGCATGAGTATTTGAAACCCTTTTATTGTCTTTGAACAAGCCACGTCACCTTGGGTGATGGTGTATTTACATTAATACTTTCATGGTATTTACGCTTCCGCATTTGTAAAACTCTGTATTTATATTTTGATGAAATATATATACAACCTTTTTATTAATTACTGGTCGTTTGGTGCAACTAATGGACGACGATCCTGGTTTGTCACGCTCCCTGCGGCGTGTTATCGCGCGTGGGATTTTTGGGGGTGTGATAGATTGGTATTAGAGCCCATGGTTACAGTGAACTAAGATTTTCGTCTTAGACTGTAACTGTTTTTGCATTAGTTGCACACTAAAACGTTTTTCTCATGCATCGTGATACTCACTCCTACACGCACCTGGTTTATAATATGTCGTTTACATCATCCAATCCCCTTATACTCATGGCGAGGAGCCGGTTATACTTGAGTCTTTTTCAACCTCTTAGAGTCGTGTACCCCTCTACTTCGCATGTGTGGCGACAAGAAGTCGAGTCGAATCGGAGGATCACATCTTCATTCATGTCGAGCTGGTTGCTGCTCGGTATTATCTTAGAACTTAGGAAAGATGGTGTAATACCTCTTCCTGTTCACAAACTTTTCATCCTAGTATGTAAGATTCTTGTTGTACTTGACCTATTTGTGCCACCAAACTCTAATGTTTAGTCAACATTATCACAACGTGCTTGTAGCGCGACCATTCGACTTCAGTAGTGGCGGCAGTGTGTGGATTCAAGTGGTTTCCTATGGAACACTTGAATCTGACTTCGTATCCGAATCGTTTTCACATTTGCCCTAATCTTCTAAGATCTTTCCCTTCTTGTTCCTATCGCATGTTTGCGTTGGAATGAAGTAACTTGAATGAGACTCTTATAAACAAAACAGTACCTGATGTCTACTGACTGATACATATATATATATATATATATATATATATATATACATATATATATATATATATTTTCTCTCTCTCATATATATTGGATTTGTGATCAAGTTGGTATGTGTAGTAATCATTTTATATCTTCGAGCTAAGCTTGGGTCATTGTGATAAACCCTATTCAATTCCTATTGAGCTAAATTTCTGGTTGACTCGCTTCGAGTGGGTTATTCCAAATAAAGTGAACATTTTATTCTCGAAACTTGTGTCTTTAACAAATTCTGGTAAAGATAACCATGGGTTAGTGACCACACCATACTTGGTAGCTAAAGTAAGAGGAACTAGGGTGATCATATAAAGTAAATCATAGTTACGGGTGCACACGTAAATGTAATTTGCAGTATATTGAAATCGTGGAGAATCCTACTAGGTAAGCCAATGGTCGTATTGAGACCCAATTCCCGTAACAAAAAAATTCCTTTCTCCTCCTCGTGGCATTGAATTTGAACATGTTGAACTCGATCGAATGATCGAAATCATCTAATTGTTGTAAACGTTATCGTGCATGAACTTATCTCTCATTTATATGGATTTTAATCCCTTAGAGAACTCTTTGGAAACCTATTATGAATGCTAGTCTTGAGGGGACATCGTTTCACTCGTATACTTTGATAACAAGTTTTTCTTGACTACGAATACTCTGGACGAAATCTTTGACCGTTTTTTATTCATCTTGAATCGTAACTCTACTCTTGCGACCTTATCTACCATATCCATCCCTATAACTTTTGCGATTGTGAGACAACTTAGACGAACCTTAACCAGACGAAAACCCGGATAACACTCGATAAAGGAATTATATAAATCATATATCGCGGGTACTGGAACGTATTTCTTGGCTGAAAACTCTTGTAAAGTTCCCTCTGAGGATTCATATTGCTGATTTTATTATGCGAACCTAAAACTGTTGCTAGCAACATCATCACGATTGTACAAATTGCTTACCTCACCGCAAGCATATTTTTTTCTTTCTCTAACGACTTCCAGTTTTAATGCAACGACTATTTCAATTAACCTTTCGAATCCGTACTGTTGACTTTTGTCTGCATGATTCGAACCTTTTACGATTTACCAACCAACGATTTCTGATTCTCGCGCTTTTGTAATCCTTTATGTCCTGGATGAACTTTCACGCTTCGAATTGGAAAGTGTTACACTTTTGATTAGCTTTTCTTCTAGTTAACACCTTGATGATGAGACTACCTTGTGCTTTAATCGCAGTAACAAATACCAAGCTTTTTATGGAAACCCTATTTACACCCATCAATCGTGAACTTGTTGTTATCTACAAGTAATTATACCATGACCTACATTTTCCCTTCTTACACTCTTAATGGTCATGTCCTTGTTGGATATATGGTGTCCTGACCCGACGAATTAACGAACCCGACCGATATTGACCCGTAAGAGTTACACCCGGGGCAATGGATAATAAACTAATTACTATTTTAATTAGTTAATTGAACTGATTGGCGGATAAATAAATATTGATTTATTTATTACGATGACATATTTAATCGGCTCGCGATTAAATGGATGGATGAGTTAAACTGTTAATGGGTTAACAGTCTAACCCATTGGTGGGCCATGGAGAATTCGCAGAAGACCATGGTGGGCCCATGGTCTGCGAAATTCTCCTATAGGGTGGGGAGGAGTAGAGAACAAGTCATAAGTTTTCGAAACCCTGATCTCCTCCTCCCATCTCTCTCTCTGCGAAACAGACCAGAGAAGAAAAACCCTAAGCCGTCGCCGCCCTTGATCTCCGGTGACACCACCACTGCAATTCCGATGGATCAACGATTCGCAAGCATCATCCAGCGACTCGATCAGGAAGCAGCCACCGCCCGAGCCGAGGCAGCGAGCCGAGCCGAAGCCGCAGCCGCCGCCGCAGCCGAAGCCGCAGCCGCCGCCGCAGCCAAGGCCGCAGCCGCCACCGCCGCCGCGTCCGCCGGCGCACCGCCGGTCGATCGCCGCCCGGTGGTTCTCGCGTTGCCGGCGCAACCGAGACCACCTCGTCCCGTACCGTCCTCGTGGCCCGCACCGCTTTATCCTCCGGTCACCGCCACCTCGTCGCCGCCGGTTTCCGGTGACGAGATAATCGTAGGATCGGTCCCCGTGGCGATCCCGTCGGAAAGGATTTTGTCGCCGCCACCGATGGTGAAGTTACCACCACCGCCGCCACTACCTCCGCCGCCTCCGATGACCGCCGGAGTTTCAGTCGCAGATCTGACCCGCCGATTCGAGTCAGAAGTTTCAGTTCACCCTAGCGCGAGTCCATTGAACTCGGGTGTCTCGAACGGTTGTTCGGAACCCGCTAAGGTATATCTAATTTATTAGATATTTAATTTATTAATGTATTTATTTATTTATTTAAATAAATATATTTTCTGTGTTTGTCGTGCCGGTGATTGATCCTGTTACAGTTGCGTCCGCGTTTTAATTCGTTTCCGCTGCTAAATTAATTTGGAATTAATTTTATTATCAAATCGGTTTTAATAAAATAAAAATCGGTAACCCGGATCCCACTGTAAATCCCAACAGTGGTATCAGAGCCATTATCACCGCGCGCAAACCAGAACCGGTCTTTCCGCGACCGGTAGTTCGCAATTTCGACTTAAATCCAAATTGCGAATTAGAATTAATTTAATTTATTATTTTAATTCCATATATTATATTGTGTGTTACGGCCGACCCCTCTATATTTTGTGATCATGTATGAATGTCATGGCGTGATTTGTTTTTCTCTGTTTGGCCCAAGTTGTTGGCCCAATTGGTTGTTTTTGATTTTGGTTCATGGACCCGGATTTTGGGTTTCAAAGTTGTACAATTTTAGAGCTAGGTTACTAGAAGTAGTTTTAGTAATTGTAAATTTGTATGTAACCAAAAGTCGAAGACTGGACACACGCCAGAGGGATGTCAAAGCAAGTGGGAGCTGAACAGGATTCCAGATCGCACAGAGTTGCCATCTCGATCGTTCACCATTTTATAATTTAATTTATTTTAAATTGTCCCATATGATCTCGCTTGTATGGCTCGAGCGAGATCAAGACCTTATGCCGTTTAACACACAATATGCCATTCGCGACAACTTAGTAATTTAATTAGGTTAAATTAATTTACTGGTCCCGAGTGGAGATAGGGTTTTATCGTTCGTGTCTGACGATGATTAAATATTAAAAGTAATTAATATCCCTATTTGGTAATTCTTTAAAACTGGTAGTTCGTGCCATCCTATCTCAAGTTGAACTTGGAACGTATTTACCGGAGCATCAGTGTTGGAGTATTTCAACACCGCACTTGGTGCCGAGGGTACCTTCTAAGGTGAATGACATTGGAGTATTTCAACACCGTGTCATCACATCGACCATTTAGGATTACTATCGCTTTAAACGTATATGTTCGTGGTGTTGGAGTATTTCAACACCGCGCCACGGATGTGTACTGCTAAAGTGGGCACGGATGAGGCTAAACGTATCGCAAAATACAATTGTATGTATATAGCGGCCTCATACCGAGAGTTGTGACTTGAGTCTCACAATTGACAATCGTTGTCAGTTTGTTTACACGGTTTTGCTCCTGAGGCTCTTTTGGCGGTCTCAAGTGATCTCGTCTAAACGAATTCTCATTTTCTTAAAATAAACCTTACCAACTTATTTTAAAGAAAAATAAACATCGAAAATACTGATTAAATTTACTTTGCTTATTTTCAGAAGGCTAAAGAAAACTCACCACCATTAAGTTCAATGGTACAACTCGACCCCTTCACTGAGTCTGGCTTTCTCGCATGGCAGACAACCCTGAGGAACCTTTTAAGGCTCTTCGGGAAACTCTATGTCATTGACCGACCGATCGCGAGTATTCCATCTTACTTGCTAAATGAGAACTCGCGGTCTGAGCTCCAAAAGCACACTGACGATGATAAGGACGTCACTGACCTGATGTTGTCTAGCATGACTCAGGATTATCGGTACAATTTCATGGGGATGTCTGCTTATGACATCATTCGTAAACTCAAGGATTTATTTGAATTGAGTCAGAGGACTGAGCGAGCTGATGCACTTTCACAATTTGTGAACTGCTCTATGGCTAACGACTCCTCTCCATACGATCATGTCATGCTGATGAAAGCGTATCGTGACAGACTGATCGACCTTGGCTACTCCATCTCTGACGGGATGGCTCTTGATGTAGTACTCAGATCTTTGCCAGAACATTATCGTATTCTTGCGATTAATTGTTCGGCTCAGTCGATCGAGGAGGTTATTCCGTTGATACCCAACGTGAAGATCAGGACCACGCCCGACGTGCTCAAGGTTACGAATACAAAGATCTCCAAAGCCAAGAAGGTTAAAGAGGGCAAAGGCAAGAAACCACAGGTTCAGCCTCCTGAGGAGCGCCTGTGCTATGAGTGCAACAAAATGGGACACTGGCGTCGCAACTGTCCTGTTTATCTTGCAAAGCTGAAGATGACCAAGAACTCTAATAAGGGTTGCTCATCAGGTATTTCAATAAATGTTATTGAACTTTTCACTGTTTCCTCCAATTCATGGGTATTTGATACTGGATGTGGTTACCACATTGTTAATGTTTTGCAGGAACCTGAGAAGTGGAAGAAGACAGAACGAGGCCGCATGGACCTCATCGTTGGTGACGGGAAGAAGGTCCCAGTACTTGCTACTGGAACATTTTCTTTTTCATGTTCTTCAGGCCTTGTAGTTAATTTGATTAACTGTTTATATGCACCTGGTTTATCCAGGAACATTATTTCTGTCTCTTCATTGTTTGAACAAGGATTTCGGTATAAATTTAATGGAAATGTGATTTCTGCTTACCTTAATGATATCTTTTATTTCGAGGCTAAACCTCAACATGGAATATATGAGATAGATGTTCAAACAAACGACCAGCTCTATCATGTTTCTAAAAGAAACAAAGCTGATAGTAACGAATCCTCGTTATGGCACCATAGACTTGGTCACATAAGCAAGGCCCGCATCAAGAAGTTGCAAACTGCTGGCATTCTCGAATCCCAAGATGCAGATTCCTTTGATGAATGCGAGTCATGCTTATCTGGTAAATTAACCAAGTCACCCTTCACCCACACAGGTGAACGGGCCCAAGGTTTGTTAGGCGTTATTCACACCGATGTGTGTGGACCCTTTCGAACCGAGACGAGAAATCGTGAACGGTACTTCGTGACTTTCATCGATGACTACAGCAGATATGCCTATGTCTATCTGATGAAACACAAACATGAAACTTTTGAAAAGTTCAAAGAGTTTCAAAACGAAGTACAAAATCAGCTGACTCGAACTATTAAAATACTTCGATCAGATAGAGGCGGTGAATACCTAAGCGCTGAATTCCTAAATCATCTGAAGGAATGTGGAAT
>JBCNJP010007449.1:0-21458 GCA_039602395.1 Deinandra increscens subsp. villosa
GTCAGGTTAAATTGCAATATGAGAACGGATACAAAGAAATAGAACCCAATATGAGCTTAATAGTTAAGAAAATGTGTTTTCAACAATATCTGCAGCAAGTGTGTGTGGCTTACTACCAATTTAAATTAGTCACAATTTTTCAACGATTTTTGCAGAACCAAATTGGTAAGAAATGATTTTTCAATAATACTTGTGATTAAATCAGTATGCTTGTAAACCATAAATTACACGCTAACAGTGGACTATTTTGGGATAATCTAATAGATCGATGTATGCCCTGTATTTTCTTGATCAGATCAGAAACAAAAATAAATAACATAATTTCATATAAAAGAAATAGAGAATCTAGAGAACATGTTAAAAATTAACTAATACTAAGAGCATTCACGGTTGAGTCCTTATAAATTTGTGATTATAGTCCTTAAAATTTGAAGATGTGGAGTTATGAGTGGTTGTGAGTGGATGAGAGAGAAAAAGTTACTGTTCATCTGTAAATTTGATAAAAAAATGTTGATTTGGTAAAATTTGAGATTTGATGTGTGAGAAATAGAGAGAAGAGATAATGATAAGAGTATAAAAAAGTATTGTTTAATTGTGGTTGTGAGCGAAATAGAGAGAAACATTAATGATAAAAGTATAAATTATAATGATAAGGATAACAAATCTATTGTGAATGATTTAAGAAATCTGATGGATAACATGTTGAAACATCATATAATTGAAAACAGGCCTAGGAGCCAAAAAGTTCACCTTCTGAAATTGGAGGCAGAGATGGAGGAAACCGGCATTGTTTCGTGAGCAGTGATTTACGTTTCTTCGTAGATCGTCGCCATGTCCATCTTCCTGTCCACCGGAAGTAGCATTTTTAACGACCGCGGCTAATTGCCTTCTCTCTAGACGATAACTTCTTCGGAGAAGGAACCGGAGGTCGTAGTGGTTTTCATCGGCGCCGGAGTGAGGTAGTTCGCTGCTAATTGTAATCTGTAAACATCTGTTGTGTTTAGTGGTGGTGATCGCCGGTGTTAGCTTTATCTGCTGTTTTGAGAAGATGAAAAAGTGATGGAGGAATGGAGGGAAAATGGGGACAGATTTGGTGGAAAAATACAGGTTAGGGAGGGAGGTTGAGAATTTTGACCTTTCGAAATCTCAAATGCTGCGGTCTTCTACTCAATCCTACAAAAAATTGATTTCTTTTTTTTTTTGAATTTTTTATCAAATGCTGCGGTTTTTAAGGGAATAGTAGCTTTTACTTGTTTATGTACTAGTGCCGGCAACAATGACAATTGTACCAATCATCAAAGACAATGAAACTTATACACAAAAAGTAAAAAAAAAATTAAAGGAAAATAAATCACATGCCATGTCATGATACCGAATCAATCAACCTAAAACCAGGTAACTAGGGTTCTTGAATAAAACTTCATGATCTTTTATTTAATCAAAACTTAACAACAAATAATAAAAAACACCAAGGTTTAAATAGGAAAACAATAACTTGAAAAACAAGATACTAAATTAGGTTAAATAAAGATAACGGGTCGATGAGCCAAATGATTGTTTAAATACGGGTCTGCTCTTAATCCGTATCATGCCATGCACATGACAATCACACGGCCCGATCTACATTAACTTTTAGTTTATTTCCAGACTTCTAATTTGATATCTATCTTATCTTAATCCTAATAAAGCAATAAAATTTGTGCCACATGTCTCATTTATAAAGAGTCCACATCACCACCGCCACATGTCAAACTCACATTAAATTACCAATTTAGTAAATCATCAATTAAGATTAATTATCAATTTTGTCAAAACTAAATTCTATTTTAAAATTTTGATAAAATTAATGTAGAATTGATTAATTTACTCAATAATTTTACCTCTTTTTGTGGAAAGTAATCAACAACTTATCAAACATAATAAATTTCTTAAATATATTAAATTATTATTTAATATTTTGAAAAAAATTTATATCAATCATAATTTTTAAATTTTTAGATCATTACATTTTTCTTTGTTTTTATCAAATATTATAAATATATATTCAACCCGTGTTATACACGGGTTACTAACCTAGTATATAAATATATATGCCATGTGGTGGAACAAGTGTTTATAAGGTTTTAATTAATATATAATTCACCAACCACTAATTCATGTCCACTCCCAAACATGTGACTCGTGATCAGCAAGAAAATGACAATTGGTAAAACATATACCAACAAACACATGATTCCCTCATCGTCATGCATGACTCATCAGATTAACAACCCAATTTATAAATATATAAACCACTAGATCAATTGCTAACTAGATAAACAAAAGGGAATTGAAGAATGGGGAAGCAGGAGGAATGGGGGTTCAAAGAGAACCATGAGCTACATGCGGCTGCCGGTTTCACCATAAGAAACATCCTTGAATCTATCATCGGAAACATCGACCAGAAAAGAAGTGGGAAACCGATGATTCATCTCGGACACGGTGATCCTTCTATCTATCCTTGCTTTCGAACATCTGTATCGGTTGAAGATGCTCTCGTGGAATCCATTCGATCCGCTAACTTCAACTGTTATCCTTCTGGAATTGGAATTGATCCCGCAAGAAGGTTAATAAGATCCTATCTTTAATTTATTTTCAATCTTTCAAGATTTTAGTTCTTCTTGTTATCCTAAAAGTAAAGAAAGGTGCATGTCACATGTCACATGAACGTTATTAGGTTAATCGGTTTATTAACGGGTTATACAGGTCAATTCGAAGGACTCATAATTTTTAGTACCACAAAAAAATATATTGCGTTTGTTTCAATTTCCGTTTACGTTCAAGCAAGTTTGTTGTTTTAGTTTTCGTTAACCGATTGCCATCAATATATAATTGGTATCAGAGCGAGGTTGAGAACAAAGGGCTGGCTTGAGAGTCGACTTTCGAAAGGGTTAGTAGCCTTAAGCTGCGAGAGTAGTGAGTTAGTGCCTGTTATTTGACGACAAAGACGGGTCAAGACAACAGCTTTTTGCTAATAATTTGGGTTGCAACCACGGGATGTTGTTGCACACATGAATCGAGTAATCGTAGTACTCTTCTTGTCAAGGTGGTGTGGTCAGTGAGTAGAAGCTTGAAATAAAACCCTGAGGGAGCGGGGCTCAAGTTTTTTTACTGTGCGGGGGGGGGGGAAGGGGGGGGGACGATGGTTTGTTTCGGCAATCAACTATATTGTGTGTTCTTGTATTGGTATTGGAAAGAGAATCCGACAGTAGGTTGTGGGTAAGTCACAAGAAATTGGAGAAATTAACCATTTGGCGTGAAAACGGGCAGAAAAGATTCATCAAAGCAGGTGGTTTTGGATCTAGTTCGTTTAGCGGGGGAAAGAAAACGATAGAAGCGTGTGGCTTTGTTTTCTTGATCGGTGGAAGAGGGCCCTCGTGTCATAGCTAGAGTGTTATGCGCAAACTGGTTCTGTGTTGTGATAAACAATAACCGGTTGTGAAGGACTTTGGACGTGATCAAGGTTTTGGCCAGGTGCCTGAAAAAAGTCGAGATGGTACGAAAAGAAGATGATTCGGCTTTGTTGTGAGCAAGTGTTGTTAACAAACGGTTAAAAGGGGTGATTATTAGGTTAATCGGTTTGTTAACAGAATCACACGGGTCACGAGTCACATAGGTCAACTGGTCAACTCACTCACCTCACGACAAATTACTTTTCAACGTTTCAAGATTATCGTTTTTAATGGCATGGGTGTGAATAAAAGGATGGTTCATATCACGTTTACACCACCACTCAGTACTCACTTATTCTCGTATCAGTTTATACTTTGAGTGGTTTTTTTATATTTTAAAACACTATTTATTAAATAGTTTAGAACATATAATTTAATTAATTGAGTTAGAAACATGATAAATCACTTATAAGACCAAATACGTGTCAAAAACATCTTACGACATCTATTTTTTTTTTAAACTTCATCTTCCTTCAAATTATACCATATTATTTTATTAAAAATATACAATTATATTTTAGTTCTTTAGAAAAAATTAAGGAGCAAGATTTGTTTGAACTAATAACTAATTATGAAATTAAAAGTTGAAAAAGAAAATATTGGTGTGTAAAACTCAAATGTCTTTGCTTTTCTCATGATTTTGGGGGGGGGGGGGGGGGGAGTCCCTCTTATTCACACATCATTCAAAAAGTTAAACAACAGTAAATAACACTGTTTTTAAACCGCTATTTAATCTTAACCGTTTGAAAAAGTTAAACGACCGTATAAAAAGTTTGGAAAAAAATATCACACCTACACTATTTTCTAGTTGATTACAAGAAATTAATGAAATTTGTTGATTAACAGTGCACTTGCTGAGTATCTGTCAAAAGATCTTCCTTACAACATAACAAATGATGATGTTTTTCTTACTGCTGGAGCAAACGGAATCGAAGTCTTGTTAACGGTTCTTGCTCGCCCCGGTGCCAACATACTCTTTCCCAGACCCAACTATCCGATATACGAAGCTCGAGCAAGATTTAGCGAGATTGAGGTTCGGCATTTCGATCTCCTCCCCGATAAAGGTTGGGAGGTTGATCTTGATGGTGTCAAAGCATTGGCTGACAAGAACACTGTGGGGATTGTTGTGATCAACCCTGGGAACCCTTGTGGAAATGTTTTCACATTCGACCATATGAAAAAGGTTTAGTTTTTTCTTGATTCATCAGTTTTGTGGTTTTAATTTAGGGATAAAATATTTAGACCCAATTAACCCGAACCCTAATAGAGGCGGGTTGTGGGTGGGATCTTTTTAATAAAAAACCCGACTAACCCAACCCAAATAACCCGAAACCCGATTAAATTGACCCGCAGGGGCGGACCTACCCTATGGGTAGGGGTAGCCCCCGCGACCCCTGAACCGTTAACGCGAAGAAGGAAATTTTTTCGGGGTTTTACGTTTTTTGTATTTTGCGACCCCTGAAACGAATTTTTCGCGACCCCTGGAATAAATTTTATGGTTTTTACCTAAAAATATGATCAAAAGCCCCTTGAAAATATGATCAAAAGCCCGCTAATTACCTAAAAAAAAATTTCGGGTGCGCTGCCCCCGAACCCCCATTAGTCCCCGCTACCCCTGATTTTGTTTCCTAGATCCGCCCCTGTTGACCCGATTAACATCCTATTATATATGTGTAGAAAGTATAAATCTAAAAAAAGATTAAAACAATAAACGAGTCATTCCGACAAAGCCACATGTTAGCTCCGGTGTTTGACAAGCCAAATCTAGGTTCAACATTTTAGTTTGGTTATATAATCGAGTCGAGCCCAAGCACAAGCCAAGCCCGAAGCCAGGGCCGGTCCTTATAATTTAGAGGCCCTGTTCAAGCTAAAAAAATTGGCCCCGCTCAAAAATAAAAGGTAAATAGAAGATGTTCTTAAATAAGGCAAAAAATAAGTTATAACGTTAAATATAAGAAAATTATGGTTTTATAATGACATTCTAAGCGATTACCAACAATTTTTGCAGATCTCTTAGCTGTTTTATAGCAAATTGATTGACCAAGTCTTCATAGTTTATAATAATATAGATAACTTTTTTTTTTGAAAATATAGCCTCCCGAAAATGATGGGCCCTGTTCCGTCGCACGTCTCGCACATGCTAGAGCCCCCACTGCTAGTGGCGGATCCAGGAAAGAATAGCAGGGGGAGCGGGGACTAACGGGGGTTCGGGGGCAGCGCCCCCGAATTTTTTTTTAGGTAGTTAACGGGCTTTTAATCATATTTTTAAAGGGCTTTTGATCATATTTTTTAGTAAAAGCCATAAAATTTCTTCCAGGGGTCGCGAAAAAATTCGTTTCAGGGGTCGCGAAAAACCGAAAACTTATAAAAAAAATAAAATTTACACGTCGGGGTAAAAGTTCAGGGGTAGCGGGCGCTACCTCTGGGCCCTTAGTGGGTCCGCCACTGCACTGCCCGAAGCCTAGCATGGCTAAACAGCTGACTTTTTCAAACATTTCAAATGTCCCTTTCACATTTTCAAATGTTGAAAATCATAGTTAAAAGAATTGGAAAAGTTGCCACCTTGTACCCAAATGGTGGCATACTTTTTGGTGAGGTCCAGATCCAAAACCTGAAAATGATGTAATTTAGAATAACAAGTTGAGATCACCCGCCGCGCGTTGCGGTGGCGCTAGTCTTCGTTTTTCTAACAACTTAATTTTTAAATCATCATCTTACAAATTCCAAGCTGTCTAATCATACCTCATAGGATTAATGACTTTAGGTGTTTGGTGATAATATTAAATCTAAATAGTTTTATGTTACTAATTAAAGTCATAATATAAAAATAAACTGAAGATCATATATGTGTAATTTTCTTCATTTAAGGGAAAAACCCTTTCTTTTATTCTCATTTTCTTCATTCAAGGGAAGAAAATTTTCTTTTATTCCCTTTAAATAGTAAGGTTTTAATCTCTTTTTTTTCTTTTTTTATTTACCGCCTTTATGTTTATAAATTAGAGCAAGAGATAATCCCAAGCTTTAGGTACCTAATAATATCAAAAACTGAGTGAAAACAAAAATTATAGATGAAAACTCTAAAAAATCTGAAAATGACATAAAAACGATATCATATTAATTTTTAAAGATTTTTCATATATAGCATGCACCAAAATAAAAGCAACTTATAAAGCTTAATTATTTATATAAAAGATATCATATTAATTTTTAAAGATTTTTAAACTGAATACCCGTCTCTTTCTGTCTAGTCAATCACATTAAATGAAGACTCTCTATTTAATCACTTTAAATGTTTAAATGTAAAGTTATCAATCACTTTAAATGTAAAGTTGTACCAACAGTTCTTTTCCTATTCAGGCACCATTCCTACCATAAATGCTTGCTAAAAAATAAATAAATAGTATATGCTCCTAGTTGTAGTTTGTATGTAATATATATTACTTAAATAATCAAGAACTCTAGCTTTATATATATTATATATATATATATATATTTTGTATATCGAACATAAAAAGTATTGTACTATTTATGAAACTCAACAAATAAACATAAAAAAAAACTCATCTCTAAACACCAACGTAAACTTAAGTATATTTGGTTACCGAAATCAGAAAAATGCATTCCAGGAGTGAAGTATTTAGAAAAAGTGATGTAGCAAATTTTCAGAATTGTTCATTTGTTTAAAAGAATTATTCTGTTAACATGGATCAAATTATAAAAAAGCAACATAATGCAACTCATATTTTTGCTTCAAATCTTCGAAAGAAATGTAGGCTCAGAAATTTAGTGATCATCACAGCACGAGGCTCAGACCAAGAAGAGGCTAAAAGCTACGATAACCAAAAGAGTCGCGCCTCGCCGTAGCCTAAAACCAAAAACATCCTCATAGCCAGCAACCAAGGGTCATCATAAGCAGAAATCCTATATCAAAAAACTCATATGTAATGAACACCAAATCAAATTGGTTCAAAGAGAAACACATAGATTCAAAGTTCTTGAAAACACCAACAATAAGGGAAAACCATTTCTGTCATTTCGATTTCATTTGGGTTCTTCAAACCCATATTCAAAGTGAAACTCATCATAGATTCAAAGTTCTTGAAAATACCAACAATCAAGGAAAAACCATTTCCATCATTTCGAATTCATACCTGGGTTCTTCAAACCCATATTCAAAAAGAAACTGATCATAGATTCTAAGTTTTTGAAAACACCAACAGTCAAGGAAAAACCATTTCCGTCTCATATCTGGGTTCTTGAAAACCCACATTCAAACAAACACTCATAAAAGCAAATATTTATTTGTAGAAAAACACATATCATGAACCCACATTTGAACATCAAGAAATATAGCAACGACCGTCAATTTTAAGAGGGGATTCTTGAAAACCCATTTATGTTCCAGATCTACTTTCTTGAAAACAACACAATCAAACCAAAACTGGTAGAATCAAAGTTCTTTACGACCATATTCAAAAAGCCACAAATACAACAACCATAAAACCAAAGATTTCATGTCAAATTTTTAAAGAACGGCTCTTCATAATCCAAAAGAAAACGCAAACAAAGAGAAATCATAAATAAAAACCAAGAAGTCGAAAACCCACATCCGTTTCAGATCTGGGTTTCGAAAACGCGCATGCGAAGAACAACAACAAAATAGAGCAAACACAACAGGGATCACTGAAAAAAACCAAGTCTGTAAAATCCGCACAAACAGCCATCCATAGAACTTCATCGACAGCAGAACAACCCAAACGTCGCCGCTTCAACGTCACCGGAGCAACGACGTGGTTGCTTATAGGTCACCGGAGAAGACATCACCGGTGAACATGTTCAAAAAGCCACAAATACAACAACCATAAAGCCAAAGATTTCCGTCAATTTTTTAAAGAACGGCTCTTCATAATCCAAAATAAAACGCAAAGAAAGAGAAATTAAAAATAAAAACCAAGCAGTCAAAAACTCACCTCCGTTTCAGATCTGGGTTTTCGAAAACCCACATACGAAGAACAACAACAAAATAGAGCAAACACAACAGGTATCACCGGAAAAAAAACCAACTCCGTAAAAACCGCACAAACGGCGCAAAGAAGGCCATCCATAGACAGCAGAACATCAACCCAAGCGTCGCCGCTTCAACGTCACCGGAGCAACGACGTGGGTGCTTATAGGTCACCGGAGAAGACATCACCGGTGAAAGTCTCGTAGAGAGAGACAGCGGACTGAGATGGATAATAGAATGAGAAAATGAGAGTGGGGGTTAGTATAAAGCAGAAAGAGAAAGGTGACACTCATGAAAATGCCCTCAAACTTGATCAAAATTACAAACATGCCACATTTTACTATTCAACATCTTGTAAATTGTATATGGTAATATGATATGTTAGCAGTTAAAAAAATGAAAAAGTCAAAAGAGACCTTTTAATTAAATGACGGTTTGACTTTTATAGGAGTGTGTTATAAGAATATAATTAGAATCTTTATTGTCTTGTTATAATCAATATCATTTTCATTGATTGAATGATCAAAGATAGCAGAAACAGCAAGAGAACTTGGGATTCTAGTAATAGCAGATGAAGTTTATGCTCATCTAGTATTTGGGGAGAAACCATTTGTTCCCATGGGGGTGCTTGGAGACATGGCACCAGTTCTAACTCTTGGTTCGTTATCGAAACGATGGATCGTTCCTGGTTGGCGTTTCGGTTGGATCGCGATAAACGATCCTACCCGCATTCTTCAACAAACTGGGGTTTTCCTCTTTCTTTGATCTCCATCAAATTCTTCATACATAACATGTTTTTCAGTTGTCTTACATTTGTACCATATGATCAGGTTGTTGCCTCCATAAAGAGTTGTCTCACAATATCTGCAGATCCTCCAACTGTTATTCAGGTATCTGATCATATAATAATCTATGATATAATCATATCTAGAACTTATTAGATTATTTTGTTCAAGTTTGTTTCCGATTCACATGTGAAATTACTGTAGGAAAACCGTTATTTTATTTTAGTCCAAAGTTGGTGAAAAACTCGTTTTCACATTTAGTGAAAAAACCCATTTTTCACTAGTTTTTCTCCCAAAATTCCAACAATTACAAACATGGGTGGGTTACAAAAGAAAAATCTATTTGTTTTAGTTACTTTGTTTTACTCATAAAGGTTAAAACCGAACTGTTAAGATTTAAAACCGAACCAAATTAAACCAAACTGAAGCGTTATTAACGGTTTGATTTGGGTTTTGTTTCATGGTTTAGACTTTATTAGACATTTATAAAAATACATAAAATATAAATAAAAAAAAATGTTGTCTAAGATACATTCAGATTATAGGCTCCGGTTATTCTTCAACTAATCTAATAAATTTATCTAGCTTAGTTTTTCTTATGGAACTAAATATAAAATATAAATAATCAAAATATATGCAACATAAAATATTTTTAAAAAGATTAAAATATACATTCAAATATTACTGTCCGGTCCGGTCCGGTCCGGTCCGGTCAAGTTTGCATGGTTTACAATTTTTTAAAGCCTAAACTAACTTTTTGTTACAGTTTGAAAATTTAAAATTGACTGACTGAAAGATAATAAATTAAATTTCCGACCATGAAACCAAATCTATAACCGGTTTAGACGATTTTACAGTTTTAAATTGAACTGTAAACTCTCCTGATACAAATCAATTGAAGGTCATCTGGTCATGATACACTTTTCATATTCTTTTGATCGGTTAACGTTTCAGGGGGCGATTCCCAGCGTCATCAAGAACACACCGAAATCTTTCTTCTTGAACATCAACAAGTTACTTAAGGAGGCATCGGATCTTTTTTACGAGAAAGTGAAGGAGATCCCGCTTGTTACGTGTCCACATAGACCTGAGGGATCGATGTTCGCCATGGTAAACATTTTCTATAACGCAACCAAATTTATTAAAATTTTCTTATCGAATTCATGATGGTTTTGCTTGTTTAGGTGAAGCTAAACATGCCCGCTTTCGAAGATGTGGTTGATGATACCGACTTCTGTATGAAGATGGCTAAAGAGGAAAGCGTAGTCGTTTTACCGGGGGATGTGGTTGGTTTGAAGAACTGGGTTCGAGTGAGTATTGGGACCGAGCCAAAAGTGCTTGAGGATGCAATTGGGAGGATGAAAGTGTTTTGCCTGAAACATGCAAAACATTAGTAGTGAAAATGCAAAATAGGTGCAACAAAATAAGGGATTCAGTATTGATTTGAATAATCATCTAGCTAGCATTTGTAAGGGTTTCTAGTGTCTCCAATGATTGTTGTACTGCTAAAGCTTGATATTAAGCATTGAACTTTTGGTTTACTAGAGGTGCAAAAATAAATTCTAAACAGGAATCGATTCGGTTTAGGAATCGATTCCTGACCAAATCAATTCTGGTCAAAATCAATTCTTGACCGAATCGATTCGATTCAGGAATCGATTCCTGAGATAAAATCCCGAATTGGTAGGAATCGATTCGATTCCGAATTGAAATCGATTCCTAGCCAGAATCGATTCCAACCAATTCGTTCGCATTTTTAATTTTTTTTTAAACTTCATAAAAAACTAAAAAAGAACACATTTTTATTGAAATCAAAGATTAAATATTACAATTCCAACTTGTTCAAACTTAAATCGATACAAAGATAGATGTTTTGAAAGGAAAAATACAAACTATGATATTGAAGCGTTTGTTGAATCAAGCGTGTCAAGCGAGGGGGTTGTCAAAGTGATCAAATGGTAAGCCTTCTTGAATCACAAAGTTTGTCATTTGTTCCCGAACCATTTCCGAATCGAAATTTGTGATTTGTTGTGATAAATTTTGTGTGTTTGAGTGTTTTTGAGTGTTAGAGAAGTGGGGGTAATGTTTGTAAATGAAAATGGGGGTATATATACAAAGATATAGTGTCAAAAAGGTGAAAAAATGTCTGCAAAATCGATTCTAACGGCTATAAAGCCGTTTGCAACGACTATATAACGGATATATGTCCTATGTGAACGAATCAATTTGGAATCGATTCCTATGGCATCAATTAGGAATTGATTCGGGAGGAATCGATTTGAGAATCGATTCTGGTCTGGAAACTTTGAATTGCTTGGAATCGATTCGATTTGGACCAATTCATAAATCGATTCGAGAGGAATCGATTCGGATCGATTCTAAAACCAATTCGGAATCGATTTTTTATGTAATTGTATTTTCTTGTACATAAGATGAAAAAGGCAACGGGCAAGCTATAGTAGATTTAAGTTTTCTTATTGGATTGTTTAAATATATAAAAATTAATTTGAGGTCAATAATTATTTAATAGAGTTTTGTTGTGCTGGTATGTGAGTTTTTAAATCATGTGAGCATAAGTAAAATTTTACATTATCATAAATACTGCAATGGAAGAACTGTAGTGTTTTTATTATTTATATATATATCAATTGTGAGTGCTA
This sequence comes from Deinandra increscens subsp. villosa, assembly GCA_039602395.1. Lineage (NCBI taxonomy): Eukaryota > Viridiplantae > Streptophyta > Magnoliopsida > Asterales > Asteraceae > Deinandra > Deinandra increscens. The sequence continues at coordinate 11,942 of JBCNJP010007449.1, forward strand.
GGTGTACTCACAAATTTCACTATTCTGCACTATTCCCCTGCCACGTCAGCACGTGTCGTGCTGACACGTGTCATGGCTATATTTTTTTTTTCATTCGGTAGTGAGTGTTTATTAACTTAGTGCTTGAATATTTTCTCAGTTGTTAATGTAGATCAGCTGGTAAGTTTCCACTTTGCCTCCAGAGTGATCTTGGGTTCAAAACCCGGTTGAGTCTTTTTTTTTCTTTCCCAGTTTCACTTCTCAAATACCATTGGCTAAAACCAGGACAGCCACATGTTTTGGTCAATACCACTTCTCTGTTTTCTGTATCTATCTCCCTTCGCCTCTTTCTTCCTTCCTTTTAGACCTAAAAATCAGCTTCCAACGTCGCCACTCAACAACTTCCTTTCTTCGCTTTCAGGTTCTCTTCTATCTCCCATCGCATCATTCGATCCGTCAGACTTATTATTGTTCCGTCTGTCTTGCTAATTTAGATTCTTATCCGGATTTGCCGTTATTAGTTAGGGTTTGGATTGTATTTGATAAGTTTGCATGTGAATGATCTTCCCTGTTTGTTTTGATCTGTGTATGAATTCGGATAACAAGTCAATCGGACTTAGGGTTTTGCTGATTGCGTAGAGTTACGATAGTTCACGCAATACTTATCTCCCTCCACATGTTAGTTTTATTTACTTGCTCGTCTAATTCAGCTCTTCTTATCAGTTTGATTTGTTAGGGCTTTCATACGGAGAGGATGTTAGGGTTTATTCAGGATTTTAATCATTTCATGTGTTTTTGTTGTATTGAGTTAAAACTGATGAGCTTCAGGAGTTTAACTGTTTGTGGTTATGATGATTTGAAAATTTGAATTGCTGCCAAGTTTTGTTTTGAGTTGTATTCAATCGTTTCATGGAGACTGATGGTTTGAAATTGCTGAATTTGATGATTGTGGTGTTAATGTTATGTTGGTGGTTTTAGGCGAAACTAGATAGAGTTTTTACTGTTTAGAGGGTTGTGAAGTGGGAAAATGGCGGATCTTTGCTTTTCAATATTTGTACATTCAAATAGGATTTTTGGATTCATCATGTAGATAAAACATATGAAATATTCAATAATATACCTTTTCAAATGTTGCAGAGATCATCATCGGAATCGCTTCTGAGATCGAGTGCCAGGTAATCTCATCGCCATCTTTTTTTTCTTCTTAATCGTTTTTTTAATCATCTCGCCGCTTTCTCTATTATCCGTTTCTCATGAGAAATCGAAATCAGGTGTCATCGATCTCACCAAATATGTTTTTGTTGCTGATCGTTGATAAATAGGTACGCTTTATTGTTCATCTTTGTATTCTTGATTATCAACGATCTCAATAAATCTGTGTTTCAGCCCTTTCTAGGAGGATGAAGAAGACACCGGAATTGACATCGGATTCTAGAAGCGCATCAAGGATCCAAAGTCAAGAAAAAGGTAGTTTCCTTAATTTGATGTGCTTCTTCCGAAATTCAATTGATGTTTTTTAATTTGTTTTATATAGTCTATCATTTGAGGTTTTTTCTACATCTTTTGGAATAGGTATTCTACGTTATGATCTTTTTGTTAAATCCGGGTAGTTTCTCTTTTTTGGAAGACAAGCGTTTCAGGTATATCTTTTAATTGCTTCTTTATAATTTTCATGTTGATGTTGTTCTTCTTACATATTTGTTGGATATGTTTGATTGGTTTTGTTAAAAATTGTGTTTCGAGGTTATGAGGTTCAGCATTGTTTTGCCAGCTCCTATTTTACCATTGTTGCTCAACCTAGACCATTTGTTGTTAATGAGACCAGGTGCTTCAGGTATGCCATGTTGTACCCAGATATCTTCACTTTCTGGATTAAAATTAGTTTTGCTTATGAGGTTGTTAATGGTTTATATTTGAGTTCGCAATATTTGCAAATAATTTCACCATTTTCTGCAGGCTTATCTTATTTGAATTTTTAAGGCTTCCTTGAATAGTAATGGTTGTTTTATTGTTTGTGTTCTTCAATATTTTTTTTTTATGTTTGAATCCATCTAAAGAACCCATAGATTTACATGCATATTTGCTCGCTCATAACGGATTTTTGTTTAAGCATCCATGGAAATTAGCTTATTATATTAAATATTTTCCTACAGGTTGTGGACTTCAAATTTGTTAAGTTGTTCTCTTCATTGCTATATTGAATAATTTGATCATCCGAGTCACATGTGCAGTTTGATTTTAATATAGAGTGTAGACTTATATGTTTTTTATAGGGTATATATAAGGACAATATACATAAAGAAAGGTTACACTTTTATAGTTTACTCTCAGGAATTGGAATAATTAGGTTGGTATCTTTAAGGTGGCACATAATTAATTAATTTGCTTTGTGTTTTGAATTTGTTTATGCAAGAGTAAAAAGAACAATTTCTACATAAAATAGTCTATTTGATTTCGGAATATGCCGAAGGAGAAGTTTACAAGGAGCTGCAAAGGCACATGCATTTCAGTGAGGACGTGCTGCTACTCCAGGTCTTTCATATTGCTATTAGTTATGAGTTTGTATGATTTGAGTTGAAAACCCAATTATAGTTTTATTTACTTCACATATAAAGATATACAATCCAAAATTTGAAGGACTAATCTTGATTAGTTAGACCTCTTATGTTAGGGTTACTTTATTGGTAGATTTTAGCATACCTGTTAAATTTTCAACTTATCTAAAAAAAATTTGTATAAATATTTAAATGGATTTTATTGTATAAAATATTATTCTATTTATTTAAGTATTTTTCTTAAACATCAGCTTTGCAATGCACGGGTTTTAAAGATACACGTGCGATTAATAGAGAAAGGGAGCAGATGGGTCAATTTGCAGCCACAGGTCATGACTTCATTCTAGGTGCTTTTTTCCATCATATTTGCATATGATTTTAATAGTATTATCAATTTTATTTAATTTTCACTGCTTCAGTTTGTTACTGCCTTCACCCATAAATACAAGTTTATATTTCTCCTCAAAACAACACTTATGTTAGTAGGAACTGCATTTGTTTTAACTTTTTCTTGCCCATATTCTTGATTTTCAAACTCCTCAGAAAGTCTCCTAATTTTTGAACTCATTTATTTGATGTTGTGGGCTTAGAGCATCATCAATAAAAATTGGATCAATTAATCAGAAAGATACTCAAATCTTATTTTTAATCATATGACTGAACATGGAGCATTTTATGATATAATTTGGAGTAGTGTTTCTTCAAAACATGTACTACGTAGGTAAATATTGTTTTGAGGTATTTTACTTGAAAGAGTCGTGTATTGTTTTGAGGTATTTTATTGGAGTACATTTGTAGTAAAGATTTAGAACATTGCAGTTGATTTTTGCGGTCCAATGGAGTACTTCCAGTATAGATTTATAGGGGAGAAAATGATGGGTTGTGAAATGGACCATTACGATCTTTATGTTATTAGTTTTTAGTTATGCTTCATATTAAACTTCTATATTTGTCTAACGTATTTTATGGTTTTTTCTGCAGGTTTCACAGGACATTATTTTTGCAGTTTTCACAAGAAGCAAATAGATGAAGGTACATTATTTTTGCAGTTTTCACAAGAAGCAAATAGATGAAGGTTCATATGTCATTCTTATTAGAAGCATTCCAACAACAATTAAGAAGAATGTGTCAGGTTTATCAAACATAAGTGTCAAATCTATTCAGAGATAGTACGTATCAGTTTAGGGTTCTTCAAAGGTGAATTATTTTCTTCTATTCTCTTCTTTGCAATCAAGCATTCAAACCCTAATGATACTAAATACTTGATTCTCTTTTGTATTTAAGTAAACACTCTTTAGAATTGTTGCTTACTAAACATATCAACAATGACCTTACAGGAAACTTATTTATAACTGGAATCCATCTGTGCAACTACTATTGACGTAGAGGTGGCAATAGAAGGTTACAATGATAGGAAACTATTGACGTGGAGCTGGCGCGGTTTCAAGTAAGACTCAATGGCACATTCGATTTCTTTGTGGTTTGCGTTTGTAGGCTATGAAAATCACTGGTATGAGCTGATATCATCAGTCAGTTTTTTTGGTCACCAACTGTTTTTCACCAGTTTTTTATTTTTATTTGTTGCTGTTGCAGGTCATTTAGTTACTTTGTGTGGAAAGCAATGTATGATTTAAGATGGTCTTCTGTTGTCTTCTTTGGATAACCGTTTAAGACTTTTGCCGGTAAATGTGTTACTTATCTTCCGTTTAGTTTACATTTACAACATAGTGTCATCAAATTGGTGTTTGGGTTATTTGATTTTGGGAATACTAAAACTATTTTCGAAATCAATAGCTTTTATTGCCATTACAATGCCTCTCATTCTTCCCTCTTTTGAATCAGTACCAATTATTGTTGTAATTTACCATCAGCATGCTTTGATTTCAAATTCTTCTTATATGATGAGAGAGCCCTTTGAAGAGGTAAAGCATTTATTTAAGGTAGGATGAAAATACAAGCTGAATTTAGAAATTTTCTGCTATTTTAATATCATTTATAGTGTTAGTATTTTAGATAATTTAATTTAATTAAGTTGATAATTTTTTTTTTAATGAATACAGTGTATTTGTATACTTTGGCATTTTAGGTGACAAGTCTTAGCATCATTGAAGCGCTGATGATGGTGATAGTGATCGTGTAAGTACCGCTGGATGCTTGAGGATCTTCTTAGAATATGTTCATATGCACAAATATGTCTCGACCCGCCGCAAAGCGCGGGTCGAAAGTCTTGTTACAATTAAAAGAACACTTATTTTTACATTCTTGATTATATATATACTTTCTGTTTTAGCTAATGTCTATGACTTACTTTATGCATTTCTTGATAAAAAATTGAATACTCTTGCATTCTAGCAAATTCAATACTATCAAAAGATACATTTTCATCTATTTACTACTATCAGGCTTATTAAATATAACGTCTTTACTTTTTTAACAAATATTTTCATCTACAGCTAAATAGTCTACTATAGTTTAATCATATGTCAATATACGCAGCAACGTGTGGGCTTGAAATCTAGTTATATACATAACTCAATAACCCATTCTAGCCATCAAGAATTTGTCACATGTCACATAAATTCCTTTTTCAGAGGGGTAAAATGGTTATTTACCCCAAAAGTAAACGACCCCCACTTTTAAAACGATTCTAACTTTTTTCCCCGAAGTCGGATTTTTATAGAAAAAATACCATTGGACTAGTCGCGTTTTTATCTTTAATTCGGATGTGGTCCCGACTTTTTTTGAAAAAAAAAATTGAACGTCCGTCTTAAATGTAAAATTGCACTGGTGCTTTTTTTTTGTAGCACTGATGCATTTCTCTGGTAGCACTGGTGCACTTTTCTGGTAGCACTGATGTTAATTACGGATATTAAAAAAAAGTTTCGAAATAAGGCGAGACCACATTCGAATTAAAGATAATAAAACGATGAGTCCAATGGTATTTTTTTTATTAAAAACCCGACTTCGAAAGAAAAAAGTTAAGCCGTTTTAAAATTTGTGGGTAGTTTTCTTTTTGGGTAAAAACTCATTTATACCATTTTCAATTAAAAAAAAAGTTAGTGACACATGCAGTCATCCAAAGCATGATTGCTTGATCTAATAGCTATAAAGTGAGTTATTGGGTTATGTTTTTTAGAGGGGTTATGTATCGTTCCTATCCGTATATATTTGTGTGTGTGTGTATATATATATACATATATATAGGTATTTTCCTAAAATACCTAGGTTTTCCAAGTTTTTCAATATTTAAGAGGTTTTCCAATGATCTTCTTCCTATATATATATATATATATATATATATATATATATATATATAGGGGAAAGATCCTGCGAAAACACCATTTTTTGTGAGAACTGCGTAAACAAATCTTAAAACCTACATAAGTTTTTCATACGTTAATAATTTTTTGAAAAATTTGCACCAAAAGTCTTAAAATCATATTATCTTTAATCCAATAAAAGTTTTAAAAAACTTATCGCTTTTTTTATTTCTTTAAATATTTTTTTTTGTGTGGTGCACATGTGCATCACAAAAAAAACTCATACTTTTATTATGAGTTAATATTTTTTTTTCTTAGTCGCACCATATGTCATATATTTTCATCATTTTTTTGCGTTTTTATTGAATGATGCACATGTGCATCATACCAAAAAAAACGCTCATACATGTGATATACATTAATATTTTAAAAAGAAATTGCACCCTAAATCTTATAGTTGTGTTATCTTTAGATTTAAAGAAAAAAAATAGCATTTTATAACTTTTTAATTATATGATGCACATGTGCATCACACGGGAAAAAAAACTTTCAGCTTTTTTTAATATTTTGCTCCAGATTTAAAGATAACGTAATTCTAAGACTTTTGGCGCAAATTTTATGAAAAATCGTTAACGTATGAAAAAGTTACGTGAGTTTTAATGTGTTTTCGCAGTTTTCACAAAAATATGTGTTTTCGCAGGATCCTAACCCTATATATATATATATATATATATATATATATAGTGAAAAGTTCATTGTAGACACCCTCATAAGTGTAGACATGTAGACACCCTATCTCACCATTAGATCTCTTGATCTAGTGGTTGTGATAATTTCATTTTTTCCTTTTTTTTCTTTTTTCTAATTGTTCAGAGCATTTCACATGTGAAAAAGAGCTATTTCACATGTGAAAGTGTCTACAATGAACCTCACCCTATATATATATATATATATATATATATATATATATATATATATATATATATAGGGAAAGAGTATTTTGGAACCCACGTTGAGTTGAGGAAACTTTGGAACCTCGTCAAAAACGAGGTTAAAAAAACGTTTTTTTTCTAAATTTTTTTATGGTGATTCTTTAGGTTATAAACTACTCGTATACGAAAAAAAATCAAAAAACCGCCTAGTAGATTTTTTTTTAAAAAATCTCAAAAAAGATTGGTTACATATGTAACTTTCATGTGTAAAGTCTGCATGTCATCATCCAATCCGGACATACGTTCATTCGGTCACGGGTATACGTCACCACATACATAATAAATAAATAAATCTCAAATGATAACTTTTGAGAACCAAATCATCAACCACTAATTTCAGCACAGGGCCACCATAAATAATTATAGGTTTTCCAAATATATAAACTAATAGCTCAGAATGGTTCTCAAACCAATTGATTCTCAAATGATCATCTCCTAATCTATATAATATATATATGAAAAGATTGGATCCCACATGGCATCACCGCAACAATCCATTTTGTGGTTTTCCCGCTCAAAATTTTTCCTATAAATGAAATTTGACTTTCATAATATAGTTATGATTATTCAAAAATAGAAAGAGTCTAATTACAAACTGTATAATTACGTATTTAATTATATTCTAAAAAAGTCAAACACATTTAAAGATTGAATTATATATCGTAAATGACGGATTTGGATTTGAAAAAAAAGTCAATTTTAAATCCAATGAGCCTTAAATATTGTAATTTCAAACAACTAAATTAATTCTTATGAATTTTTAATAGAGATATTATCGTTATAATTGCATTCTTAATTTTATTATTTTTTACAAACAATTATTTCTTAGATAAATATAACAATATAATTAATATCAATAATTTTTTTTTATTGTTTAGCTACACAAATTCCCAAATATATGTATGATAAGGGTGTCCTTGAGTGATGCTTATGACTACTCTTAGATTATTCATGCACGATTATAATCAAATGGTTTTGTTTTTGTGTTTGTTTTTATAATTGAAGAAGGGTATGATACAAACTTTAATTTTCTCTTAAGTTTTAGAGATTATACTAATGTTTATATCATTTTTATATTTTACTAGAAAGTGAAAGTGACTCATTATAGAAGAACCATTGAAACTTTTAACTGGATATTTCTAATAAAAAAAAATTTCTTAGATGATATAAAGAATCATTAGTACATTTTAGTTTTGATTTTTTTTAAATACCGACGTACGATGCACGGGTTTCAATTATCGAATTACATTTATTATAATATTTAAATTGTTGGATTTATTTTTTTAAAAACCACCCGTACGTCACACGGGTATCAAAAACTAGTATATATATATATATATATCGATATCGAAATATATCACTTCACATTTATTAGTGTCTCAACATATATTTTGGAACATACGTAATTGGAATTTATGAAAACCAACTTAAATGGCCTTTGGAAAAGGATGCAAGTCTACCCTTATGGACCACGTAGCCACGTGAAACCCTGAGGATGTAGCCGAGAGAAGATCCCGTCAAAAACCCTGTATGTGGAGGAGGAGTTCTCTAGCACGCCAAATCAAATTTGATTTTAAATTTGTATGTGGTAATTAATAAAATAAAATCTAAATATACGGTTTATAATTTATTTATGGACATTAGAGTGGTTCATTGAGGTTTGTTTTTCCAAATAAGGTGTAAGTGAAAAAACTTATTTACTAAAATAAGTGAGGTTATTTTAAAAAGTATGATAAATCTAGGGTAATCTATGAATGCTACAAAAGATTTGAGATCATTAAATTATCTAATAAACGGTTGAGATTAAATTGAAGGATACACATTTTAATTTTAGTCATTTTTGTCGACTTTTTATCTAGTTTCCCATTTTTTAACCTTCATAACTCTTACGTATGATATTATTATTATTTTTTAAAATACACCATAAAAACGAGTTTTTTTTTTAATTTTTAAAATTCGTATAGTGTTGTTATATATAAAATAAAATAAAACTACTCTTTCGATTTCCTAGTGCGTCATTGTGTCTAATACTCGTCATTGTGTCTAATACTCGTCATTGTGTCTTTATGTTATTATTGTCATAAATTTTTCTAATACATAAAAAACAATAACAAAATAACATGAAATGAGTTAAAAACCTAAAACACAATGATAAAAACATATTACACAATTACCCGAAACATAAGACACAATGACCTGAAGCTAAGAAATGACGAGTATTAGACACAATGATAAATACATTTTATACAATGATCTGAAATATAAGACACAATAATCTGAATATAAGACACAATGTGTCTTTTTATTATTTAAAAAAATGACACAATAAACAATAGAAATACATAAATGACAAGTAAAAAAGATACAATGACGAGTATTAGACACAATGACGCACTAGAAAATCGAAAGAGTAATTTTTTTATTTTATACATAGCAACACTGTACGTGTTTTAAAGGTAAAAAACGCTCGTTTTTATGGTGTGATTTAGAAAATAATAATAATAGTATCGTATGTAAAAATTATGAAGGTTAAAAAAATTGGAGAACTTGATAAAAAGTCAACAAAAATGACTTTGACTAAAATATCACTCTTTTAAAACAATCAAAAAACACGTGTCATCGCAGGAACACTTCTAGTCTTTTTAAAAAAACCAAACTTATTTTAACATTTCTCTACTAAAATAGATAATTTAAAAATATTTATCAAAACGATAGGTCTTAAAAGATTTTT
>JBCNJP010007454.1:0-25520 GCA_039602395.1 Deinandra increscens subsp. villosa
TGAAGGACACTTGATTGAGGTATCAATTAATCTAGGACTCCGATTTCAAAAATCGTTTGCAGCTTTAGATATACCAGTGTTGCTGGAATTGGGATTTCAAAGGATGAAAGTCAATCTTATTATCAATAGCATATTGTGCAACAGATGTATGATATGAAACTTAATGCATTTTCAGGACCAACTTGCAGGCAAAATAATTGCAGGATACAATCATTAGATACCAAAATGGCGATACAAGCATATGCAATTTGCATAAAAGTATATTTGCAGCCTAAATTTCGTGCAAACATAACGAGATGGATTTAACTACCTGAAATTAAGTGGTGAAGACCTAATTTCAAGGATAATACGCATACATGTAAGAAGTAGATAGGCATTTTCAACAATCAGAGTGGAAATGAGTATTTAAAAACCCTAAGAAGTATAAAACTTAGAAAATCGAGCAAAACGCGTATAAACATTTTAGGTGTTTTGGGAGATTGAAGCATAAGATAAACTCACGATGAAGAAGCAAAAACCGGCAACTTTGTTTTCCGACGATCGTTTCGGCTTCCGATGTCGTTAGGAGATGCAAATGGGTTTGAAATTGAATGTGAGTATATACCCGCCCATGCCCTCGCCAACCCCAAGGCCCAAGGTGTTAAAAAAACAGAAAGCCAAAAAAAAAAAAAAAAAAAAATTCCCAACAAAACTTTTGGACGTTTTTTTTTCTTTCTTTCTAAGGTCACTGGGTATACCCGTTAAAGGGTGCGTGGAGGCGAAAAACGCAAAGAGCACGACGTGATACACCGCCCATCCTACGCGTTTCACGGCTGCGTTAAAGCTTCACGTGAGAATCCTCACGGCGTGCAAACGGTGGTGTTGAGGAGAAAGTGACTGTTGAACGGTCAAATTTCTATCCGTCGGTCATTTTTGAAAAAAAATGTACTTTCTTTTTCAATTTATTTTCCTATAAATCACCATTTCTATTAAACAAACACACAAAATCACCATTTCTACTCCACCACTCTTTAAAAATCTCTATAAAAAATTGTCTCCATCCCCTTCATCTGACTCTTCTACTCACGTTACATCCGAAGAATCAATCGACCGTGCATCGGCTATGTTTTTTTCATATGATGGTTCATCATCATCAACGTCGGCTCAACGCTCGAGCGAACCGCGTACTAACGCGAAGAGCTCGTCTCAACAGAGATCGTGAAGCGGGTCAAGAAATGTTGATGAGAGATTATTTCAATGACGGTTGTGTGTATCCGACACATTTGTTCCATCAACGTTCGTATGAATCGTTCACTATTTTTAAGAATAGTGAACGATTTAGAGCGCGAGGTGTCATGGTTCCCACAAATGAGTGATGCAAGAGGTCGGATTGGTTTTACTCCTTTGCAGAAGTGCACGACAGCCATTCGTATGATGACATACGGCACAACGGGCAATGACTTCGACGAGTATTTGAGGATGTCCGATCGGACACATAGATCGTTTTTGCAAAAGTTTTCCAAATGTATTATTTTCAAATGACTATTATTATTTAAATTTCATTATCATATTTCATTATTAATTTTAATTATTTATATTAGGTATTTCATTATTTATTTTAATTATTTATATTAGGTATTTGTAACACCTCGACCGATGGTGGAAACATCGAGATGTCACGAAAAGAGTATAAAAGCACAAGGATATAAAAAGAAATACCAAATTGTATTAATAACTCAAAACTTAACGTCTATTACAAGGCAAAAACTTAAAAGATACATAAACATAACTAGGTCCACAAACTTCCTAGTTCTAACCATGCTTGGTTTCCACAACCTGGTAAAACACGCAAAAAGGGTCAACTATCTACATAGTTAGTGAGTCATAGGTTTAATAGAAAGCAAGTATAGAAAACATTTGATAAGTTGTTTGCAAAGTCACCATAAGTATAAGTTTGTTTACATACAAATACACCACATAAGCAATACGCCTAATTGATGGTTCGTAAACCAACAATCGGTAACAAAGTTTGTCCACGTGTTCAATTTCTCTCAAGGAACCTCTACATATCTTGAGCGGTTCCTCTCAGGAATCTCAGCGTTGGGACGATGTTCAGTCCCTCACAAGAACCTCAACATATCTCGTGAAGTTCTTTGCAAGGAATGCTCCGGAGCCTTAAGCATGAAGTTTTCCATATGGCATACAATATCAAGTATGGCAAAGTATATATTCACATGATATCTCACGGATACATACAAGTAAATGTATTCAACAGTATTTTGACTTTGCATAGAAAATAGGTATGTTTGAATGAACAAGGGTTCTCAATGATTAATGATGATAAATGATGTGTGCTAAACACATCCGGTTTTCCCTTGTATTTTGTATAGTATTTGAGTCTTTTGCGTCATCTACTTTAGTTTTTATATATTTTATAGTTATTTGAGTTTTAATTGTGTATTGAGTCATTTTTATATATTTTGGTGTGAGTTTGAGTCTTTTATGTTTAATGGTATTTATTAGATCAAATGTGCTTAAAAGTTGTTCAATTATAATTATTTGTAGGTTGACATGCGAGTCCAAGGGGATGGTATGACATTACATCAAAGATGAAGGTCCGGCGTTACATTAGTGAAAGTCAAGGGGGCAGAAGTGGAAATTATGAAAAATCAACCTATAAATTAATGGAAGACATTAAACTAAAATAAATGAAGTATAAAATATGTGGTCACGTGGGCTTCATGAAGTCAGCTCCATAAAAAGAAAACTAAATAAATATTGGTTTTCATGTGGGCTGTGAATCGCAAAATAGTGTAGGCTAATTAATTGGGCTGATTTGAGATAACGAAGCAGCATGGCACGTGGGTTTTTTATTGGTAAAGCAAGAAGAATAAAGGAGGTCATCGCAATTAAAAGGGGGACGGCAATATATTTTTGAGGGCAGCACCCTACGATCGAATCAATTTTCCAGCGGCAGAGAGACTTAGGAGGGACGATTCTGGGCAAGTTCGAAGCGCAAGAAAGATCGGGGATCAAGCGGGAAGCTCGGTTTTAATCATTCGACATCATTCATCGATCCGGGTTCTTCTTCCTAATTGGTTTCTTGATTACTTGTTTGTCTAAAACTATGTTCTTGATCAAGATTATGACTTTTATTATGATTTGTGTTCTTGACATGGTGGTAGGCTAATTTAATTAGTGTCGCCTAGGCCGTATGATGACTTTTTAATATTAATTGCTTTATTCGGTTTATGACAATTTTGTGATGGATTTTGACTCTCTTTAAATTCCATTGATTTTCTGTAGTTGATGCATATGTGTGCTTAATTTAGGGTTCCAATTGTTATTCGATGCTTGCTTGATCTGCGGATGTCTTCCGGTTTGGGTTGGGTAATTAATTCGTGTGACTTTGTTAGTTGACTCTAATTGACCATAGAATTGAATATAAATTGTTGTCTTGAATTTTGTGTGCTGCTCTCTAAATAAGCTTAAAAGGATGATAGTTGTCGGGTAGTTGGGTTGGTTAAGGAACTAGGGTAGCATTGTCTTAAAAGGAAGTGTCCTAGGAATTTGATTAGCTTGCTATTCCGTGTTAATTATAGAAATCAGTGGTAGCTCATGTTAGGTCTAGGTTGCCTTAGATTGTTTCGAGGGTGGTTAGGCTTAGCTGAAGTGGGAAGTACTCAAAAGGTGAACCACTTGTCCGAGCGTTTGAGTAATCAATTAGGAAGGACTCAAAAGGTGAACTAATCAAATCGGTAAGCGTATTCCAATTTGTAGGTATTCTATCAGTATCGTCCGGAGAGTGATTCGGGGGCTCGTAGAGTTTCTATAGGTTGTGTGTTAAGATCCCGGTTCCATCAGAATTGTCATAGCCGAGTGAGGTCGTTAATATTGATTAGGATTCTAGGTCTAGGTGGTACTTTTTCTCATTCTTGAATTCATCCTACTTTTCTCATTCGTCGGTTATTAGTTAGTTAATTTAGTTAAGTTAGTTAATTTGTTTAAACATTTCAAAAACCCAAATTCAATTACTCAGTATTTCCAATTCATAGAGTCCTAGGTTAGAGTCTAGCTATCTAGTGTCCTTAGGGTTCGATATCCGGTCTTCTGTAGCTATACTGCCACCGATAGGTACACTTGCCTGTAGGTTCGGTCTAGTTTTAGGTAGTTTCGGTAAAATTAGGTGTGTCTAGGTCTAGGATAAGGTCTAGGTATTATTAGTTATTTTTAGGTACATTCCGAACACATCAAGTTTTTGGCGCCGTTGCCGGGGACACTTGGCAATAGCAAGATTAACTTAGGTCGTGATTAGGAAATTTTGAGTCTTTTTCTTAGGTTTTTCGTGACTAGAGTTCTTAGGATTTCCATTCTCGAGTCTAGAGTTTTAGGTTAGTTTTTTTAGTCTATTTTTTTTATTTTATTTATTTATTTTGCTGTGTATTTTGTTTTTCCGCCATGGCCACAATTGATCTACAGAGCTTCATCGTTAACCTCCAACAACTCTTGGATGATATGGCTACATGGAGTAGATATGATCCTAGGTTACCTCGAGGCATCGAGGTTGCACAGGAATCTCTTAAGATGATAAAACGACTTCAGGAGGAAAACACACCAACTTGCATGAGTTGCGGTGGACCACACCACTACAATGATATTTGTCCGGTTCGTGTTGAAATGTGTAGAGAAATTTGTCAAAGGATCTTACGAGATCGAGAGGAAAGAAAAAGGCGTACGGGGGAGTCATCAAGGACTGTATTTGAGGAAATCCGATACCAGGAGATGTTAATAGACACTGAAGTCCCACCTCCGGTTAATCAGGGTTTCCAGTGGATTTGTGATGATGATGAGTGTGATCTGAACCAATGGACAAATAATAGTTCAACAGACGCCACAGAGATTATTGAAAAGGAAGATTCAATAGTGGAGGAGATTGATCCGGAAGATGAATTATTAGAGGATGATGAGGAGGAGCTTCCTAGGAATGATGACGTAGATGATGAGGATACATACCCTTCGGCTCCAGTTTGGGATTGGTCGGAGGAAGAGGACGACATTGTGTGGGATGAAGAGTGTGAGGATGAGATCGCAGCGAGTACAACAACAAATAAGGAAGCTGTGGATGTATTTGAGGATGTGCTTCAAGACATTGATTCAGATGATTTATTTGAAGCGCATATGGTAGAGATGTTTGGTGAGGAGTGGACGACGATGTCACCAGGAGCGGTAGATGAGATCGGTTTGACCCGGAGGGTGATTTGCAAAAGCTAGAAGAGATGTTGTACGGGGAGCCGACCATTGAGGGTGAATACGTCCCACACGTGGAAGAATTTTGTGAGGATAGCGAGGTTCAAGCGCCGAGGCACGTACCGTACTCAATCTCCATTCGGGACGTGCTAAGGTTTGAGGAACCAGTTGTTGAGAAGGAAGATGAGGTCTTAGAAGACGTCCCACTTGGTAAGTTAGCTAGTAATAATGATGATCTTGTGTTTAGTCCAAGTGTGGGGACGTTAGAGGACGTAGATTGTAAGAATGACCCGAGATTGAGCTTTATTGTAGTTATTAAGTTAATTCCGGGTAGGTTTAAACACCGGTGGGTCGACGAGTTTCTGGGAATGATTTTAGGAGGATGGTTAGTTGGGGCCTTGGAAATTTTAAATGATTTGATGTTTATGGCCATGATTGTGAAAAATGTTAAAGAGAAGCCTCCGGATGGTTTGGGAGGTGTTTTTACTGTGTTGAAGTGAAATGATAAAGTGCCCGGGGTTGTAAAGTTTGTAATCACGTTTCAACTTGTTTTTTTTTAATTTTAGTTTTATTCTTATTTATTTTTATTTTTCGTGATTAATGGTTTTCGTCGAGTTGTTTGTTTTGTTTGTTTTTGTTTTGCAGGTCCGATGATATTCGCGCATAGGCTTTGGATAGATTTCAGTGGAGGACCTGCGGTTACGAGCTCGCCTGTCATTTATCTACATAATTAATCAGGGGAGTCCGTTCTGCTTTATTTTTCTTTTATTTTCGTTGCATTTTCATCGTTCGTGTGTGTTTATTTTTATTTTTATTTCCATTCCACATTGAGGGGAATGTGTGGTTCAAGTGTGGGGATGGGAAGACTTGCGTCTTATTTTTTATTTTTTTTATTTTAGTGTGTTTTTTTTGTTAATTTGTGTGTGCTAAAAAAATGAATTGAAAATTGCTCAAAAATGTCTAAGAATCTGGCTGCAAGTACATGGAAAATGATTGTACAATCAGGATTTGGTTTCTAACTTTGTGCTTAAATGATATAAATAATTAAAAGTTGAAAGCATTTCCGGTTAGTGATGTATTGGTAGGCCCGGCTGGCTTAATAAAGATTAAATATCCCATTGTGTTTATTTGTATAAATTTGTTTTAATCAGTTTGTTAGTGGGTTCCCATTTTAGGAGTGATAGGAATACTGAAACTGAGGATTAGGAGGAAAGAGACCCCTTTAGGCTAGATACTTTTATGTCCTTAGTATACCTGGCACGTTATGATCTTTTTGCGAAAGCAAATCCGAGAAATAACCGCGCCCCATTTTTCCATCATGAGCATATTAGGTAATAATTTGGTTAATGCATTTAGAGTGAAGGGACAAAATACTCATGTACGAACTAAGGATAGTATCCCGTGGTAAGTACCTCTGATGATGTTCTGGATCTCGCGGACAAAATACTCACGTATGATTTTGGGGATAACATCTCGAAGAGAATGTCTTTGATGATGTCCGTTGGTAAGCTTAGTTAAAATTAACCAACTATAAAAAAAAGAGAAAAAAAAATTAAAAAAAAAGGAAAAGAAAAGAAAAATATATGAAATATATAGCTTAGAGAATAAATGCTCAAATGTTCACATTCCATCCAATTCCATCATTCTTTGGACATTTTTGTATCTGATTTAAGGGGGGTGGTGAAAATCTAAAACTTAAATCATTATTAACCTTTACTTGGACCGAATATGAATCATTATTAGGTTGAACTTGATCTTTCTAGAGTGGGACACATAGGCATGACTGAACTATATCTGGTAAATTATAAACACCTTGGGGGCTTAAAGGTCAGTGGTTGGGTTTAGTCGGATCGAAATATCGATAATCGCTACCGGGATGTAAGTAAGCTATGTAAATTATAAAATTAGAAATTGTGGTTGCTAGAAATCAAAGTCCTGGTTATGATTCCATTGCGGTATCTTTCGGGTACGACAAAAGAGTCAGTGTGGGGATGTTTGATGTGTGCTAAACACATCCGGTTTTCCCTTGTATTTTGTATAGTTTTTGAGTCGGTTTTGCGTCATCTACTTTAGTTTTTATATATTTTATAGTTATTTGAGTCTTAATTGTGTATTGAGTCATTTTTATATATTTTGGTGTGAGTTTGAGTCTTTTATGTTTAATGGTATTTATTAGATCAAATGTGCTTAAAAGTTGTTCAATTATAATTATTTGTAGGTTGACATGCGAGTCCAAGGGGATGGTATGACATTACATCGAAGATGAAGGTCCGGCGTTACATTAGTGAAAGTCAAGGGGGCAGAAGTGGAAATTATGAAAAATCAACCTATAAATTAATGGAAGACATTAAACTAAAATAAATGAAGTATAAAATATGTGGTCACGTGGGCTTCATGAAGTCAGCTCCATAAAAAGAAAACTAAATAAATATTGGTTTTCATGTGGGCTGTGAATCGCAAAATAGTGTAGGCTAATTAATTGGGCTGATTTGAGATAACGAAGCAGCATGGCACGTGGGTTTTTTATTGGTAAAGCAAGAAGAATAAAGGAGGTCATCGCAATTAAAAGGGGGACGGCAATATATTTTTGAGGGCAGCACCCTACGATCGAATCAATTTTCCAGCGGCAGAGAGACTTAGGAGGGACGATTCTGGGCAAGTTCGAAGCGCAAGAAAGATCGGGGATCAAGCGGGAAGCTCGGTTTTAATCATTCGACATCATTCATCGATCCGGGTTCTTCTTCCTAATTGGTTTCTTGATTACTTGTTTGTCTAAAACTATGTTCTTGATCAAGATTATGACTTTTATTATGATTTGTGTTCTTGACATGGTGGTAGGCTAATTTAATTAGTGTCGCCTAGGCCGTATGATGACTTTTTAATATTAATTGCTTTATTCGGTTTATGACAATTTTGTGATGGATTTTGACTCTCTTTAAATTCCATTGATTTTCTGTAGTTGATGCATATGTGTGCTTAATTTAGGGTTCCAATTGTTATTCGATGCTTGCTTGATCTGCGGATGTCTTCCGGTTTGGGTTGGGTAATTAATTCGTGTGACTTTGTTAGTTGACTCTAATTGACCATAGAATTGAATATAAATTGTTGTCTTGAATTTTGTGTGCTGCTCTCTAAATAAGCTTAAAAGGATGATAGTTGTCGGGTAGTTGGGTTGGTTAAGGAACTAGGGTAGCATTGTCTTAAAAGGAAGTGTCCTAGGAATTTGATTAGCTTGCTATTCCGTGTTAATTATAGAAATCAGTGGTAGCTCATGTTAGGTCTAGGTTGCCTTAGATTGTTTCGAGGGTGGTTAGGCTTAGCTGAAGTGGGAAGTACTCAAAAGGTGAACCACTTGTCCGAGCGTTAGAGTAATCAATTAGGAAGGACTCAAAAGGTGAACTAATCAAATCGGTAAGCGTATTCCAATTTGTAGGTATTCTATCAGTATCGTCCGGAGAGTGATTCGGGGGCTCGTAGAGTTTCTATAGGTTGTGTGTTAAGATCCCGGTTCCATCAGAATTGTCATAGCCGAGTGAGGTCGTTAATATTAATTAGGATTCTAGGTCTAGGTGGTACTTTCTCTCATTCTTGAATTCATCCTAAGTTTCTCATTCGTCGGTTATTAGTTAGTTAATTTAGTTAAGTTAGTTAATTTGTTTAAACATTTCAAAAACCCAAATTCAATTACTAAGTATTTCCAATTCATAGAGTCCTAGGTTAGAGTCTAGCTATCTAGTGTCCTTAGGGTTCGATATCCGGTCTTCTGTAGCTATACTGCCACCGACAGGTACACTTGCCTGTAGGTTCGGTCTAGTTTTAGGTAGTTTCGGTAAAATTAGGTGTGTCTAGGTCTAGGATAAGGTCTAGGTATTATTAGTTATTTTTAGGTACATTCCGAACACATCAATAAACATGATAAATAATATGATTTACTTCACAATAAAGTAATGATAAATGAAAATGTTTATGCGTGTTTTCCACCCCCAAAACATTTGGAAAAAACAAATAGAAAAGGGGGCTATGAACTCACATTAGTATTTGATTGCTAGCTTGACGTAACAAGAATGTTCAAGTTCGAGGGATCCCTAAACGAATGTTAAAATTGGTTAACCTAGGGTTACGAGGATGAATAATAGGGTTTATAAATATCTAGGGTTTCGATGGACTTGATGATTGGGGAAGATGATTACAATGTGACATCATTAGACTTGTAGATAAATAATTATGTAACCCCCGAGTAACCGAGTGTTTGCCATTCAATAAAAAAATAACCATATAATGGAATAGCAAATTAAACAAATGATTTACTAAATGAATAAATAAATAAATTTTATATCTAAATATGTAACTTAATAAATGACTCATTAAACAAGAATATGAATGAAAATAACTTAATGAATTAATAGTTAAATAGTTGAATGACTACTTAAATGAATTTTATCAATAAGTGATTAATTAAAAGAATAAATCACTAGATAATTGAAAGACTTTAATGAATTAGTAATTTAAATATATGAATAGTTATTTGTATTAATAATTGAATAATTAGATACTTAAGTAAATATGTCTAGGTAAAGTTTTATAAAATTGTAATAAAAGAATGACTTTTCATAAATAAACGAATACTTATAATTAGTAAAGATAATTTGGAAAATGTTTTGACGATTAAATCTCTAAACAATTTCTTAAATTAATAAGTAATTACTAATTAAGTTTGTTCTAACAAAAGAAAATAAATAAGTTATATGTATATATATATATAATTATTTGCAATCATTTTTTTAAGTCTTAAGACATGGAAATGGAGCTATAAGGTTTAAGAGAGTTTAAGAATTTTATTTAGAAGTTTCTGGAATATCATATTGTTTTTAAAGTTCAAGGTCAAGAAAATAACAAAAAAAAAAAAACAAACAAAAAAACGGGTCAGTGAGGTGGTGCGCCGGGTCGAACTCACGACCTCCTGAACACAATCACGGTGGAGGACCAACTGGACTAGACACCCTTTTGTGCTTAACATCAAACAGAAAATTTAAAACCTATATTTGTGGGTCATCTTCTTCCCCAAAAATCCCACCAGAAAACCCTAGAATTTCGACCATAAAGTTGAAGGTCTAAACGTGTATGAATCCAGGAATTAACTTAGGGGTTTTACTCAGAAACTAAAACCGAATACATTGATGTAAAAATTACCTCTAAAGGTTGCCGACAAACGAAAACGGAGGGGGCTCGTCGGAGCTTAGCGGCGGTGGCGGCAGAAACACAAACACAAAGACGATTTTTGGTCTTTTCGATGTCTTTAGGTGCGCAAATGATCAAGGAGTGTCAGGGACAGTTTATAGGGTCTCAAACTCGTCGGAACCGTGTTAATTTGGGTGTTTAAATCACCGAACGGTTATGACATTGGATGATTAACTCACGATTAAAAGTTGTTAAAACGACGATTATGAACTGTAATGGAGATTAAAACATGATTAAAAGACATTTATGACAAAAAAAATTAATGGAGAAACGACGTTTTTGTGAGGTGCACGCTGTTTTCCGGCGAAGGGAGGTTGCCGTGTAACACCCGTATACAATTTGATGCCAAACAAAAGCCATTACTTTATAAAATTCGGTCCTAGAAAAGTTTTGTTCAAAACATGCTTTTTGATCATCATATAATACCATCATGGTGGTTTATATTTACAAATATGCCCATAATAAGTTTGACATCCAAGTGTTGTTCAATAAACTTTACATAAGTTCACTACACCAAAAAAGGGAATCGGTTTGTTCAATCTTCATGCGATCGGTTCGTTCAACACTTGATGAGCATCCCTTCAAGCTTTTGTCTTACCTGCAACATACTCACTTTCAATAGTGAGTATCTATTGAATAACAATGTATAATTAACGTCAAACAATAAAGAAAACAAGCAAAATCAGAATTGGGCTTCCCAAGTGTATCGCCTAAGTTGGCTTTACTTCCAAGCGATATGCTTAGAATTTCAGGCGTATCACCTACTACAAAAAATGCTCCAAGCGATATGCTTGGAGCTGATTTAGGGATCTGGCCATTTTCCGGTCAGTTCCATACTTAGCCAAACTTTTGGCTATTTCATCCCGTTTTCTACTAGGTTTTACCAATTGGTTTTCTGCCATTTTTCAAGTCTTTCAAACCTCACAAAACACTTCTAGAACATGTTTTATGCACATTAACATACCTTATTCGAATCGAATTCATACCTTGCATTAATGGGTACAACCAACCCGTTTGGCCCGTTAGGACACCCATTGCTTTAACACCAATGACATGTCCCTATTGCAAGCTAATCTTACTATAACCCAATGGCAAACATGTTTATTAAATCAATTCCATAAGCTAATTATTTCATTTGAACCGGCATGGGTTCTATGCAATTCGTGTGCTTGTTCCCTTTGGAACTATCATAAAGTAGAGGTTTAAGATCGTAAATTTATGTGACAACCTATTTATGCCTCTATTAGCTTTTAGGGAGTCACTACCTACTTATTCAATCCTTTTTTGGGTTATTGAACCCGTTTGACCCGTTAAGACGGGTTCAAGCCTTTGGTACCTCCCAATTCTTTAATTGACCATAATTTTAGAATTGAGGTTCTATGGTTCTATAAACCATTTATGATCCTCCCTTTTCCCGTTACATGACGAGGGTTCTATTGCCCCATTTCCGTCCATTGCAACTTGTCATCTATTTTATAATTCATCTGAATCTTACTTGTGGTCAATTTTGTAATTGGAGGACCTTTTAGGCCTTTAGGCTTCATGGTTCCTAGAACCATTCATCACCTATTTAAAATTTCCCATGGCTTGCTTCATTTGTATAAAATTAGGCATCATACATATAGTACTACTTGTACATAAACAATGTACTACTTATACATAAACAACGTTACCCTACAATAAAGTAATTTCACAATTGTGGCTCCTTAGAGCCATTTAACCTATTTGACCCATTAGCATGGGTTTCAGCTTGTCATATAAATCGTTAAGCAAGATTTTTGCATTCTAGTATGGTTCCTATGGACCATTTATCTATTTCAACCCGTTTGACCCATTAAAATGGGCTCTATAATTCGGGCATCATTTACAGTCACATCTACTAACTATTTATGGTCAATTAACCCATGGCACATGGTAATGGATTTCTTGAACCATTTTCTTCCATTGTGCCATACTTTGACTATTTTATGGCTCTTATGAACCATTTATAGTCAACCTTCATTATTTAATTTCACATAATTCCTTCCGAACCATTAGACTCATTTATAACACAATTTGGCTATGCTATGGTTTCTATGAACCATTAAGCTAACATCTAGCAATTGTCCATTTTTCACGTTGCCATGATTCCTAAGAATCATTTAGCATCCGTGTAAAGTTTACTCATAAGGTTCAACATTACTTGTCTATGATGTCATAATGTAACCCCATCCCAATGTATCAACGATTACTTGGAGCTTATACACTAATGTTAGACTCCATAGTTTTATTCAACTTTACAACTTGTCACAACGGGCAAATTTATTACTTTTCTAGCCTATTTGGCATTTCATGACACTATAGCAACTATGAGTCATAAATAAAGTATGTAACATAGCATAGATGTTACCTCGTGAGCTTTAACCATTGCTACACAGTTTCTGTTTGCTTCTTCCACTTGGTTACCTACTAAGGTTATCACCCATATTAGGTTTATATCATAAATTATCAATATGCAAGCAATTCAACTTGCTTACTCTTGCTAGCTTTTAGAAAAATGAATTCTTGTGCACCATTTTTCAATATTGATGCTGTAACGGTCAATTTTGACCACTATATAAATTTTTACAGCGTTTCATGTTCAAATATGGAATGTAGTATGTTAAAAGACCTTTCCAGGCATATATGGTACACCCTCTAACGATTTTTCTATGATTTTATACAATTTTTCTAAAAACAGGACAACAACTATAATTTTTTTCCAAACAGCATGCTGAAAATCCAAATGGTCATATTAACGTACCGTTTTGACCCATTATACATCGGATTCAGTTTTTGGTGTTCAAATACAAAACATATTATTCACAACAAGTTTTTCAATCATATATCATACATCCCAAACGGACATACGAGTGATCTTATACAGTACTTACAAAACAGTCCAACACTAGATTTCCATCTTTTTATGGTTTTACATAATTTCATTTGACACTTTTTACAAGCATGAAATTCTTAATTCATGCTTATTCTTATTTCATGCTCTCTAATAGTGTAATATCCCTACACGTTATCATTACATGAAGCATTTCATATAAGTTAGGCATTTCATCAAACACTTGGTGTGCATTAACATTCATATGCCTAATTTGACACCCATTACATATGAGCAATTACCCAATTCATGCAACTCACTAGGATTTGCCAATCAATTCTGTTTACGCACATCATATAACATAAATTGATCACATAAATTCAGCAAATAGAGTTATATTCTCTAATTCCTAATCCCCCAAATTATGCAATCTAACTTTGGGGTTTTTATGCTTAATTTCACTAGCTTCTCAAGAATAATGTCTTAAGCAAGCATTTTAAGCATCAACAATAACGATTTCATTAAAATCACATCTTTAACTTGTAGGATTCATCATCACTATTGAAAATTTAGCATGGATACATGAAAGAGATACGTACCTAACAATCCACCATGGATTTATATGAGTTTAAGCTTCCATTCTTTGTTTAATCTATCAATAATCAAAACTTTCACCTTGGAATCACTCCAAATCAGTTTCTAGGGCTTGGAGGAGATATCTCCATTTCATACTACTGCTCCCAATCTATTTGTTTTGTCTTTAATTGTATTTTTCAAAATTGGCACATTTGGCCCATCTAGTTTGGCTATTTTGCATTTTAACCCTGACATTCACAATTTTACACACAAGACTTTATGTTAACATGCCAATATCATATTTAACATAAATATGTCTCAAAATATTTATATAAGTGTAATAATTATTAATATTAACCTAGCAAATAATTAACATCCTAACCAAGTTTAGGATTTGGGACGAAATAACATTTTTTTTCCAATTTATCAAAACATTACGTCTTATGACTTCGGGATATATTTAGGTTCTAAATTGGGTCTTAACATAGTAAATCCCCAATTTTCCACATAATCTTGTCATTTATTTGACACCTTGGTTAATTTAGGACATCCCAAAATTGGGATGTTACATGCCGGCGGCGACCTTGCCGGAAAAACGGGATTTTGAAAAAAAAAACAATTTTTTAAAAATAAATAGTAAGGTAATAAATACTTAAAACTTATAATTTGAAAAGTTTGTCTAAAAGCTACATGTAAAAAAATAAACCAACATTTGTTAAAAAAGGGTAAAATAAAAATTATAAAGGTTTAACAAATGTTGCTCCAAAAATTTCTTAAACCATATTTTATTTGAACCAAAATTATTTACCAACATTTAAGTTAACATCAATATATTTCTTGACATATAAAAATTTATTATTAATGTAACTTTTAGTGTAACAATTATAAAGATAAGTTTACGTATCTAGTAATTAAAACTTACTATTTATCAAAAGTTAATTTAGAAATAAATTAAGATAATTAAATAGTGACTCTAGAATTTTATTAGTTAAAAATTTACGTGGTTGTTACAGTATTTCAGTACTAAATTTTATTATTTGTATTAGGTATTTATAACTTGTATCGGAGAAAATATTTACGTCGACCTACATCAAGCGACATCCGGCAACTCTACGAGTTTCATGAAAACAAATGGGGTTTTCGTGGAATGCTCGGTAACATTGACTGCACACACTGGGAGTGGAATAATTGTCTCAATGCTTAGAGGGCACAATTCATGCGTGGTGATCATGCTCATCCTACAATAATGCTCGAAGCTGTTGTGCATATGACATGTGGATATGGCATCAATTTTTGGTGTTGCGGGGTCCAACAGCGACATCAATGTCATGGATCGATCACCCATTTGGGATGATATCGTAGAGGGCCGTGAGCCCAACTCGTATTTTGAACTACGAGGTGTCACTTACAAACGTGGTTATTATTTGGCTGATGGGATATATCCCGACTATTTGACTATTGTGAAAGGATTCACAACTCCCATTGGTGAGAGACGTAAAACCTTCACCGATGCTCAAACCGCCTCTAGGAAGGATGTTGAACGCACCTTTGCAAGGTTAAAAAAATAAGTGGCACATCATTGCGAATCCCGCACGAATTTGGCCCCTAGACAAGATAGCAAACGTTATACGGGCTTGTTTAATTTTACATAATATGATTCTCGAGGATGAGGGCAAAAAGATTTGTCAACTGAACGAGGCGAAATTGGATACGACATATCCAGAAATTAACGAGGAGAAAAAACGGGCTAATCATCAGGAAATATGGGATCGAAACATCCATAACCAACTTAAGGCGGATTTGATCGAAGATATCTACGAGCGTTCTCAATGATTTTATTTGGTGTACTTTTTGTTTTTTTTAGTTTAAAATGTAATGTTTTATATTTATGTTATATAAAAATATTTAAGTATTATTTAATTAGTATTTTAATTTAAAAAACCTTAAAAAAATATTAATAAAATATGTGATAACACCAAATTATCACACCATGTATACCATACTTGGTGTGATAAAATGGTGTTATCCAGTCATCGCCTACGTGGCATGATAACACCAAGTTATCACACCAAGTATACCACATGCCCTAAGGTCGGTAAACGTATAAGTTTAGTGTTCATGTGAATTGTTGGTTGAAGTGAACATCTGTTGATGTCACTTGTTTCCCTTTATTTTCCGCACTTCTCCTACCAAGGGGTCGTTACATCACCTTAACCATCTAGTGCTTCTTCGTCCTCAAAGTCATCTTCGGGTACGTTCCAGCTAAACTTTCGAGCATCGGAAAACTGACTCTCGAGATCTACCGAAGATAATGTTTTGGACCTTTTTTAAGGCCGTCTAGTCCTCGTCATCATACTCGCAGTCTCTTCCCACTTGGGACTTTTATGTTGAAGTTCCCAACACCTATGGTATGGGAATGGGCCTCATATCCTTTGGAACTTGACCAAAGCTAGTTGTTGAATATCCATGTCGCTTTGACCACTTGTCCAATTATCAGGATGTGTTGGTATGTGCCGTTGAAAAGTTGGCACTATGAGTTGATCTTTAGGACTATAGCCGTCTGGCTTTTGCATTTGCTCAACGAACCTACTTCGAACGCGGTTCCAAAAGGCGGCTTTATCTTGATGGTTTGTTAAAAGAAATTCAAAAAAACGTTGGTAAACTTTAATGAAAATACTAAAAAACTAGTGAAAAATTAAAAATGTTAAAAAAAACAAGTAAACATTGTATCGCCCCAAGTCCTAATAATTTGTATACGAAATAATTATGTGGTAAAAATATTATATCCTATTGAATATTTATATGGTTTTTGCCCTCCTGTTGTTTGCTAGTTAAATAATTGAGCAATAAATAGATAACTTAGAAAATTAGGGGGGGGGGGGGGTTGCTTGAAAATATGGAACTTTAGGTGAGATTAGAAAAGGGCCAAGAATTAGAGGGGCTGGAATGTAAAATGGGAATTGAAACAAGTCTGGGGAAAAACCCCAGACCAGTTCACGATCGAGCAAAGGGGGAGAGGGAAGAAAAACCTTGATTTCATTCTTTTTCAAGCAATTGAAGCAATTGGAAGGAGAATTAAGGAAGAGGGGGCCGAAATCTGGAACCTAGGAACTTCTAGTTCACTAAACTCCTCCTTTTTTGTTGATTCGTGTCAAGTAAGTTGCCCTCTAAGTTGCTTGAATGATGAGGTGTTGGCATAATGTGAAACTGATGTGAATTAGTTGTTATATATGTTGTGAATACCTCCATGGAACATGAGTTTCAGGTTAAATGCTAGAGATTATAAAACTTGTTAAGAAATTGAGTTGGGTGGAATGTCACCCACCTCATAAAAACGTTGGGTATGTATATGGAGGTGGGTTAGGTCTAAAAATTTGATGAGTTGAAACAGATAATTGGTGTGGAAATGTGAATAATTGAGGTTAGGTTACTGGTCATCCATGGAATGAGGATTTGTGTAGGATATGCATGGAATGAGGATTTGTGTAGGATATGCATTTGTGAATGCATACAATGTGTTTGATTAAATGTCTGCAAGAAATGCAAATAGGTTAAGTTAATGATTTTGGTGTCAAATTTCTATGTATGGGTATGCTGTTTATGACGAAGTTAGTGGAGTGGTTTTACTAACCTATCACCAACCTTTAGGTGAAGGGGGTAAAAGTTCAAATCAAGATAAAGACAAGGTTAAAGCTTAACGAGGTAACACACTTTTGGTTTTAATTTGATTTAATATATACAACCTCTCATGGAAGTTGTAGTTTTACCAAATGCGAATGAGAATAGTGGGTATAAGCATGATAAATGGAGTACACTCTCTCATAGAGTGATCATTTAACTATATGTGTTGTAGAATCGATCATGTACTTCACTTAATAAAAAGTTAAGGTATTGTACGTAAATGAGTTGAAGTTCTTGGGGTTAATGAGGGTGATAACCCTTCTACACCTCAAAGAAAAAGTTGGGGATCTTTGTATCCTAATAAGATGGTTGATGGCAGGTGGCCATAATAGGTTTAGCCACTTGGATAGACCGATGAACATCTAATTGGTAGTTGATTGTAGTTGGTTATGTGATTATCATCAAAAGTGTAAATTGTTGTGCAAACCCAAGTGTAGTTGATGCAGGTGACATATACTTATAAAGTAATTGTGGAGAAATGAGGAATGGTTGATTGTTGAGAAGAGGATCCTAACGGGTCAACGGGTTGGAACAACTACTGGAAATTGGTAGTTAAATTACCAAGATCCATGGTGTAATGATAAAATTATGTGTTCATTTCCTAAATAGATCATTGTTGTTGGTTAGTAGTTGCAAAATACTAAGAAACATGAAGTTGTTGATAGTTGGTAAAATCTGAAAAACTCAGGAAATTGGCTAAGTATAGAAATTGAAAAACTCAGCCTGATCCCTAGAAAATACATTCCAAGCTTATCGCTTGGAACAAGGAAAGTTGCAAGCAATACGCTTGCAGCCCTCGCGGTACGTGAGGGGTTGGTCCAACCAAAATTTTGTTGTTTTGTTGTTTTATGTGTTTCTTCTTCCTTGATTAGTTTCTAGTGCTGTTGTAATGCCACAATCACTAACGTGTTACTGGTATTGTGGTAGGTAATCAACCAGGAAAGTCAAGCAAGTGATCAAGTCAACTTTTAAAGAACCGAACATCGACTTTGGAACTTTTGTTTTGTGTATGAAACAGTACTAGTTAAGTAGGGGACTTATGTGGCTTGAAGTAACACTTAACATAATAGTTTTGGGTAGTGTAACACCCCAAAATTCATATATATATATATATATATATATATATATAGCAAATACGTGTTTATATTATATATACGTGAGTTTGATTGGTAAATACGGTAAGCATATACATTAGATATGTTGCATGTGTTCGAAATATGCGTTTGATAACTAACATGATGAAACGTGCATAAATGAAAGCCTGAAACGTCTGTGTTTTATATGAATAGCAAGATGATACATGAATCATTTGATGGATATATACATGTAAATACGTGTCTTAATAGTTAATGAAAAAGTAAAAGGGCTAAAAGCGCAATTTATGTAAAGATATAAACGTGTGCGAGTATTATACGTGTTTATAATTTATTACAAGTATCTCGAGGCTTAGAAATCAGTAAAAATATATCCTTACATTATTCATAACATGAAATGATAAGTATTATAAAGTTTAAGGGGCTAAAAGGTAAATTAGCAAATACACACACACACACACACACATATATATATATATATATATATATATATATATATATTATCGTACGACTCCTGAGCCTTAGAAACCTTAGAAAATGTTAGAAGTATGTCCCATAATATTTTGGTACATAAAATAATAAAAAAATGGAAGTATAGGGGCTAGAGTGCACTAACATGGAGAGCTAGGGACCAAATATATCAAAACAAAAATCTAGCCGGATACGTGTGGCTCCCAGACCACGAGCCACGGACCCAAGAAATGTCGCGGTCTGTGAAGAGTGCATCGGCAGCAGAAATTGGTCCAGGTCGCAAACCAGCCACGACATTCAATCTTGGAGCTCACGATTCGGCCCCTTACGCGTCAATTTGGATTTATTGCTCATATAGGCACGTGTAGGACTCTTGTACGCATCATTTGGGTATAAATAGGGCCTTAGGTTCGACAGAAATCCTCGCCAATTTACGAATTATAACCCGATTACACACAAAAAACTTCGTCAGAGCAATACGAGCAAACGGTGGAGATCTAGGAGCTGAAATTCTGTAGTCACCCCTTATTTGGTATGCTTAACAATAACCTATTTCATTTTTTGATAATATTGTGTTTAAGTAAGGTTTCTAAAATTATGTAAAATTTAGGGTTCTTGAGCTTGTTTTGCTAAAAATGGATAATCGGGTGGGAATTAGGGTCTGAATTTTTGTAGGTAATCCTAAATTAATTTGTTTTAAGAAATCCCTAAGTTTATTTCACATTTGGAAAATGTTTGGTAATGGTTTTGTAAACGGGTCAAAATTAGGGTTTTCATAACGCTGTGCAGCCAAAATTGGGTAATTAAACGGGGTTGAGTTAAGGTTTGATATTTTAATGTATGTTATAAAATGTTATAAAATATTATATTGGATAATAGCTTAAGTTCTTTTCAAATAAAAATGAGTTTTCATAAAGAAACGAGAAATACGTGAAATTAGGGTTTTGAAATAAGATTTTTCAATATAAAATAATTCGGAGGGTATGGGGACTTGATTTGTGGTATGGTAACATGTTTGTATAATATGATATGTTTAAATTGGATAAATAATAAAGTATTGAAAAAGTACCAAATTAATCGAATATTAGAAGTTCGTGCGGATCGGAAGGGTAAGCGCCTGTACACTGGGGTTTCTAGCAAAGCGGGGGTGTCGCATAAATCCCAACTGGGAACTGGCATACCTCACTGGGCGATCCTGGAGTGAGCGTTTACTTATAGGAATGCACGTCTTCGTATTATCATTAAAAGAAAAGGATAACTGCCTAAAGGGCATTTTGGTCATTTTGACACTTAAAAGTAAATATACTTGCTAACATATATTATTAAGTAAATAAAGTGTTTAAATAAACATAGGGGTGTTAATTACATAAAACATTGCGTTAACATCATACAATACGCGATTAGGTTAAATTAAAAGACGTAAAGGAGGTTCTGACTGAACTAAATTGCTTAAGAGAATAAGCTGAGTTCCATGAGCCCATTTTTAAATAATTTAAATGTTTTACTATTTTTGGGCTGATATACATGCAAAGTTATTACTTTTAAAGTATTTGAAATAACGTTTTGTGTTAATACACCTACGTGAAATGTGATAATGCTTATGACTATTTTAAAGTTATTATTACTTGCAATGAACTCTTTTCGGGAAGGTTATAATGCACGGGTAATAAAGATATTAAATTTTTTCAAATAAAGTTTAAAGAGGGAAATTTAGTTTTCCGGATAAAAAAAATAACCGTTTTAAAATCTAAGCAAAATGTTGTCTATGTAAGAAGGAAGACTATGGTTGTACAACTAAAAGCGGGGAATGACGATTCCCCGGGGTAGTGACGGTTACTCTATGACTGATATTCGGGTGACGACGGTTTCCCGAGGAGCTAACGTGGCTCCAATAGACAATGCTTAGTTGAATGAATAAATGAATGATTTGATATAATTATGTTGTGTCTTATGTCCGATAAATGTGAATGAATGAATGTTTTGGTATAACGTTGTTATGTTTTATACCTGATAAATGAGGCCGTTAGGCCTAAGCATTGGAATAAATTTTCAAGAAAAGGTAACGCTTTTAGAAAAAATGTAGAACTCACCAGCGTAAGCTGATCCTTTAAAGTATGTATATCAGGTGACGTTAAGGATCTAAACATAAAGGGAAAAGCTAAATTCTGAGCAGGGTGAGGTGGGTAAGCTGTTGGAATAAAGCTATAGGCATGCTGGCATAGTAATGTAGATAGATATCTAAATAAACGTTATCTTTTATAGTTTTAGATAACCGTTGTGGTAAATTTATCATACTTGTATTTGGCAATATATATTAAATAAATAGTTTTAAATTTTCGTTGCTTTTATTATCTCTGTTGTACCTTGTGTTCATGAATAAATCCGACACGTGACCCTTTCTGGAGCCAAGTCTGGAGGGACGAGTGTTCGCCGGGATTAGGTACTAAAAGCAGTATCTAGACTTAAACTAGGACTCTAGGAAAACAGTAAGATAAGATAGAATGCCAGCAGAATAGCTTGTGCCCATAAAAGAACGAGGTTGCATTAGGAACATAATAAGCAGGACCTAGGATATGTAAATCTGGTAGGTACCCAATTGAAATTAGCTACTGCCGTTAGGTATTAACCATATATATGTATCTAGGGTACTAACTGTTATGTGGCCAAAATTTGGGAAGTAGACCGGTTTGAATTAAGAATTACCGGTAGAAATAAGAAGGAAAGGAATAGACACTAGGAAGAAATATGATGAAAGTAACTGGGTTTTGAAAGCATCATGACTATGTAATTGTATGACGTCTACACTTATCTAATCATCATGCCCTCAAAATTTAGAGACTCGACTTCATATGAAGTCTGAACTGTCTGTAGATCATGGTAAGAGAAGGAAAAGGCGATAGAAGAATCGGCAGACCAGTCGGTACACCAACAGGTTCTGGAAGGCGTGCACAAACAGATCCTGAACCCAATAATGTTGGAGGAGAAAACGTCTTTACTGAGGAACAATGAGCCGCGATGGCTGCGGAAGTAGCAAACGCGTTCCAGGCTGCAATGCCTAACCTGATAGCTCAGCTTCAAGGAGTCGCCGGAGCGGGTGGAGCCGGTGCTAGAGGAGCTAATGGTGGAGACAATGGTGCTGGTGCAAACGCGGGAAACATCCATCAAGAAGGTCGAGGCTGTTCGTTCAAATCCGTCAGTGGATGCAAGCCTCCTTCGTTCGAAGGAAAGAGAGATGTTGGTTTGACCGTTCGCTGGATCCGAGAGATGGAAGTTGTCATTGGCATTAGCGAGTGCCGTGTTGATTAGGCTGTGAAATACGCAGCTCATTCCTTTGTTGGTGGAGCACTGTTTTGGTGGGACTCCGTTTTACAGTCCCAAGGTGAAGAAGCCATTGCTGTAATGCGGTGATGAATAAGTTCTGAAGACTCGGGTGATGAATAAGTTATGTCCGAAAAACGAGCTTGAGAAGATTGAAGCCAACTTTATGAGGTTGGAAGCCGGGAATGAAACTCACCAAGAGTTTACCACGAGGTTCGATGAAATGGCGAGATTGGTGCCTAGGTTGGTGGCACCGGAGGTGGAAAAAGTTAAACGCTACATATAGGCTCTTCCTGCAGAGATACGAATAATAGTAAAACCCATGTTCCTAGGACTTACCAGGAGGCAATCGATCTGAGTGCCACGGTTTACGAAAAAGAGTACGGTGAAGAAGGAAAACCCGGAGGACCCAAAAGAAGCTGGTTAGAGGCAAGTGGGAGTTCAAAGAAGTTTGATGGAAGTAATCGCAAGAAGACTAGAAACGATTCTCGAGGCAATAAACCAAAATGCTGCAAGTGCAACAAGAACTATTTCAGAAACTGCAGACTAGGATCGGGAAACTACTACAAATGCGGGAAGGAAGGTCACCTTGCTAACAATTCCGGATTCGAGGAAGTGTTACGAATGTGGAGAGCCAGGACACATCAAGCCAAACTCTCCCAAGTTAATGAAGAAACCAGAACCGATGAAGGCGATCGAAATCCCGAAGGCTAGGGGTAGGGCATATACAATAACTACTGCTGAGGCGAAAGTGACACCTGATGTAGTTTCAGGTACGTTCCTCGTCAATAATGTGCCTTCAACTGTGCTATTTGATTCGGGTGCTAGTAAAAGCTTCGTATCGCATGAATTCTGTGTATTACTCGATAGACCAACTATTAGGGCCGAGAAACCTTTCGAAGTAGAGACTGCCTCAGGAAAAAGCTTTATGATTTCTGAATTGGTAGATAATTTCCTGATAGAACTAGAAGAACATAAATTACCTGTTAGATTATTCCCTATGACTTTAGCCGGTTTCGACATCGTATTGGGAATGGATTGGCTCGCGGAGAACGACGCACAAATCATCTGTAATCAGAAGAAGGTCCAGATTCGAGCGCCAACTGGAGACGACATATCCGTTTGTGGAGATCGCAACAGTTCTGCAGTGAAGATTATCTCCATGATCAAAGCGCGAAAGTTCTTGAGTCACGGGTGTGAATCATTCTTAGCTTACGCTATTGGCTCGAACTTAAAATCAAAGGAGCTAAAATACGTGCCGGTAGTAAATCAATTTCCAGACGTATTCCCAGAAGACCTGCCGGGCATTCCTCCTGAACGTGAAATCAAATTCGGAATTGACTTGGTGCCGGGAGCCAAACCCGTAGCCAAGACTCCATATCGATTAGCTCCATCTGAAATGAAGGAACTAATGTCACAAATGCAAGAGTTGCTTGACAAAGGTTTCATAAGGCCGAGTATCTCGCCTTGGGGTGCTCCGGTTCTTTTCGTGAAGAAGAAAGACGGAAGCCTGAGAATGTGCATTGACTATAGGGAGCTGAACAAACTGACGGTGAAGAACAGATATCCTCTGCCCAGAATCGACGACTTATTCGATCAGCTACAAGGAGCGAGTTGGTTTTCCAAGATTGATCTGCGGTCAGGTTATCACCAGTTGAAGGTCAAAGACGAAGACATTCCGAAGACGGCTTTTCGAATGAGATATGGTCATTACGAGTTTCTGGTAATGTCGTTCGGGTTGACTAATGCACCCGCAACATTCATGGACCTCATGAATAGGGTGTGCCGACCCATGTTGGACCGATTCGTGATCGTGTTCATAGATGACATCCTAATCTATTCCAGGAGCGAGTCTGATCACGCTATGCATCTGAAGGAAGTGCTAGAGACCTTGAGGAGGGAGAAATTGTATGCCAAATTTTCCAAATGTGCGTTTTGGCTAAGGGAAGTGCAATTCCTTGGTCACGTAATAAACGCAGATGGTGTACTCGTAGATCCTTCCAAGATAGAAACGGTAATGAGCTGGAAACCGCCAAAAACACCCTCGGAGATTCGTAGCTTCTTGGGGCTAGCCGGTTATTACCGTAGGTTCATTCAAGACTTCTCGAAGATCGCGACGCCTCTAACCAAATTGACTAAGAAAGACGTCAAGTTTGTTTGGGGTTCGAATCAGCAGAACGCTTTTGAAGAGTTGAGAGCCAGATTGACTCAGGCACCGGTATTAACCTTGCTGGATGGGCCTGATGATTTGGTAGTCTATTCTGATGCTTCGTATTTGGGTTTAGGTTGTGTGCTGATGCAGCGGGGTAAGGTAATTGCCTACGCATCACGACAACTAAAACCTCACGAGACAAACTATCCAACTCACGATTTGGAGTTGGCAGCCGTTGTGTTTGCTCTCAAAATTTGGAGGCATTACTTGTATGGAGTAAAATGCACCATCTACACTGATCATAAGAGCTTAAAGTACTTCTTCGAGCAGAAGGATCTTAATATGAGGCAGCGTAGGTGGTTAGAATTAATCAAAGATTACGACTGTGAGATTATGTATCATCCAGGAAAAGCAAACGTTGTTGCAGATGCTTTGAGCAGAAAGGATGAACATCCACCTCTTCGAACACTGTCGTATAGATTAATCGTTACTCCTGATTTCCTTGTCCAACTTCGTAACGAGCAGCATGAAGCTCTTAAGGAAGAGAATGTCAAGAAAGAGAGAATGGTCGGCCAGACAACAAGCCTTGAAGAAAACGAGTACGGTGTGAAGATTCGATTCGGTAGAATGTGGGTACCTATCACTGGTGGATTTCGCACCAAGATAATGGACGAAGCGCACAAATCACGTTACTCAATCCATCCAGGTTCGACGAAGATGTACCAAGACTTGAAGAAAGACTACTGGTGGCCAGGAATGAAGTTCAACGTCATGCAGTATGTCAATAGATGTTTAACCTGCGCAAAGGTTAAAGCCGAACATCAAAAACCATACGGGAAGTTACAGCCTTTGGAACTTCCAGAGTGGAAATGGGAACATATCACCATGGATTTCATAACCAAGCTACCAAAAA
>JBCNJP010007455.1:0-53207 GCA_039602395.1 Deinandra increscens subsp. villosa
ATCCTTTCTGTGTTGTTCTTTTGTAAGATGCATATATGAAACAGAAATATGTATATAAGGATCCAAATTAACTGATACGTGCTTAAGTCGGTCAAACAATATGTCTCATATTTATATTGCATATGTGCAATATAATTATTCACGTATACATCAATTTGAAAACTAATTTAAATACATTTCTACATTACAGTGTTTCATTATACTTATAACATACACATACACTACAATGTAATTGTCACACTGTCACACTATGTCCATAAATTTCCTAATCCGCAATTTTCATGAAATATATAAAACAGAATGCAACATTATGTCGATGAACACAATACTAAGATCTATCGTGTATATGAACACAGGAAGAAGAAAAAAAATGTAGAAAAAAAAAACGGTTGAAAAAAAACCCTAGAATCGCGATTTTTTCGTGAATCTGAGATGGATTTGTTGTTTTCGAGTGATTACCTGGTGATTTCCGTGTCCTTGGTTACGGAAATAGTGTTTGATCGCCGGTTAATCGGCGTGTTGGTCGGAATTTTGGCCGCTCCTCCTTGATTCTCGATGGTGTCCCGCCGTATGCTTAGAGAGAGAACTAGATGATCGGAACTATTATTTTTGGGGGGGAGGGTTTATGTTTGATAAGTTTACAAATTTCCAAAAATGACCCTTCAAGTTGTATTTTTTAAAGTGACGTGAATTTTAAATTTTTATCATAACTTTCCAAATTTCATTTGGTTTTCCGGTTTTCCAAATAAGAGTGGTTTTCCAAGGAACCTCACCCTATATATATATATATATATATATATATATATATATGTATGCATGTTATAATGATATAAAGTCATGAACTCTTTTTAGGATCAAGTACATATCATAATAAAAATCAGGTTTTGTTACATAAGGAACTTATATACTTTAGGTTGTCGTGCGAAAAATATATATAAGTTTTCATGTAATAATGATTCACGAAACTTATCAATTCATGGCATGATTGTATGTTATGTTGTGCATATAAGCCATGATAATTACGTAGGTTTATCACTAAATAAAATCATCATTGTGTCATCGAGTCAACTAGGTCAATGGTATCATTTTATTTCCTTGAGTTTATCTGTCCTATTCATTCGTTAAAAGAAAAAATAGTATGTATGTGGGTGTAAATGAAGAATACAAAATCACGCGTAGTCTTTAAAATCCTATTTAAAATATATTGAAAGAAGCCGGCCGGCACATCGCAACAAGTACATTTTCTTTTACATTATTTTCTTTTCTTTTCTTTTCCTCCTCCATCTTTTTCTTCTCTGCTCCTTCTTCTTCTTCTTGGAATCAAATCAAATCAAATCTCGAAACAAACAAATTGAGGTTTGACTTGTAATTGGCAAGAGAGAAAGAGAAGCCTGTCAGTCAGATCCATCATCATCATCATCTTATGGTGATGTTAAAGTAGCAACTGAAACCCTAGATTAGGATTCGGATTCTGATTTGGATTGAATGAAGGGAGGAGGAGGAGGAGGAGGAGGAGGAGGCAAGAACAGGGGGCAATGGTTTACGATGGGTCTGGTTTGGTCGTGGTACGCCTCCAACATCGGAGTCCTGCTGCTGAACAAATACCTGCTGAGCAACTACGGGTTCAAGTACCCGATCTTCCTGACCATGTGTCACATGACGGCCTGCTCTCTCCTGAGTTACATTGGGATCGTCTGGATGAAGATGGTGCCCTTGCAGCCTCTCAGGTCCAGGGCTCAGTTCTTCAGCATCTCCGTCCTCAGCTTCGTCTTCTGCGCCTCCGTCGTCAGCGGGAACGTCTCCCTCAGGTATCTCCCGGTCTCCTTCACGCAGGCCATCGGAGCCACCACCCCTTTTTTTACTGCCGTCTTTGCTTACCTCATCACCTTCAAAAGAGAGGCTTGGCTCACCTATTTCACTCTTGTACCTGTCGTCACCGGTGTCGTCATTGCCACTGGGGTAATTGCTCCTCAACCTTCTTCATATCTTTTCATGTTTATTTATTATATAGATAGATATAAAATTGTTGATTACATTCTGCTGCTGATGCTGCTTTTGGCACTCTTAATTGCAATGCTATGCAAAGTTGTTTAGAAGAAGCATTAGGAATAGTGTATTCTGTTTGTGCATATGAATGGTAGTAGATTAGTAAAGTAACCTGAGAGCAATATAACTATTCTTGGCTGATGGCTGTATATGTTGTTCTCAAGAGTCTGAACTCGTTCATGGATTTCTTTCTTTCTTTCCCTAACTAAATAATTTGCACAAGAAGCTATCTTTTGGAGACTCGCTTCCTCCTTTATGGCTTACGATGTGTAGGTCATGTAGTAACTGTTCTTTTCTGGAATAAATGGAACATGATCTGTCTGTTCAAGTGATATATTATAATCACAAGAAGTGAATCAATCAATGAAACTATATCGCTATTGATTTCATGAAACTGATTGCGACTAAGAATTCGAAGGAATTAAGAACAAGTAGTTGGAAAGGGGATAAGCCAGAAGATAGAGATGGGAAGAGACACCCAACAACTTCTAACATTTTTCTCATAACTTTTAAACTCACGTTCCTTTCCTTTTTTAATCATTATTCCTGCTCTAAGCCCATTGTAAGCCTACTGGATCATTAATTACTTTGTAAGCCCACTGGATCAATCTATTCATAACATTACTCCTCCCATTCAAATTCACCTTGTCAGCAAGGTGTAAGTGGTTGGTTGAAAAGTGCCACCCAAGCAGCAAGACAATCCCAAGAATGATAATACGGCCTTGCAAAATCAAGTGCCTTGAACACAGACCCATAACACAATGACATCTGATTCATAATAATGAGTATTAATTTAACCCTTGCAGCCAATCAAAACCTCTCCTTGTGTTCTAAGGGCTTCAATAAACAACTCAAGCAATCAAACAAAATCTCAACCATTCCGTCTTTACAAAATGCAGCCATAATAATATGTAAAGTGTGTTCATTGGGAGTGATCTTTAGGCTATCCAGTTTAGAAATCTGTTGCGTAGCATCTGCCTCTCTACTGCGTCCATGTATGAAGAATTTATAACTGGACAGTTGACACATTAATACTAACAGTACCCTCTAACTTTAAGATGTATTGTTTAGTAGCCTCTTCCAAATTGCTAACATGGAAATAAGCCTGAACCAAAGTATTATATGTAGACACGTTGGGAACTAAGCCTTGCGTAGAAATAGGATTGAACACCTGGGTACATTTCTTTACCATTTGTAACCCTAACCCATGTACTTGAGATGTTCTTGAAAATATTCATAGCAGCAGAAACATGTAAAATCTTGCAAAACGCATTAAAGAAAGCATTGTAGAGAATTTAAGTGGGAATTATCTTCCTGTTGATCAAATCCTTCAAAGAGCCAACAAAGATGCAAATAATAACCGTTCCAACTGAACCATCTATTTGAAGAATTGCAGACTATTGTTGATCCATTGTCGCCAATATTTGCTTCACAGCACACTGCATCCGATCATTATTCTCGAGCAGGGCTTTGATGTTATCCATTATGTCAAGGAGTAGTGTTTCATTAGCCATGGATGTCAACAAATCAATGAAAGCACCAATGAAGTGATATATTATAATCACAACAAGAGAATCGATCAATGAAACTATATTGATTTCTTGAAAGTGATTGCAACTAAGCATTCAAAGATATTAAGAACAAGTAATTAGAAAGGGAGGAGAAGATAGAGATGGGAAGAGAACATTCAACAACTTCTAACATTTTTCTCATAACTCTCAAACTCACATTCCTTTCCTTTTAATCATTATTTATGCTCTAAGCCCATTGTAGCCTACTGGATTATTATTTGCTTTGTAAGCCCACTGGATCAGACCATTCATAACACCTGTTATTTCTTGTTAATTCCAAAGTGAGATTCATGAGCTACTGGTGTGTTTCCATTGGTGGGTAAAGCCAGATGGATGTTATTGTTAGACCCCCCCCCCCCCCCCCCCCCTCTTTCTCTTGTGCTAGCCGAAGCTGCATCCTAATTTTTAGCCCTTCTAAATCCTCATATCTTATTTGTTTAGGCATAATAGTTTTGTTAACTTTAGAATTATGTTGCATCAAAGGTTACCCCCTACTCTCTGACTCTCTCTTCTCCTAACACCCTTCTAACTGACACCGGGTAAAACTTGATAACCTTGCAGAGGTCAAATTTTTTGGCAATAGGAGTATGATAGACCCCAATCATTATCCCTATAGGTTACACTTTTCATTTCATAGAATATTTTTCTGAAAGATCACCTGCTTATTGTGTAATATCTCGATGTGATATGCATGTTTCTGGTATGATTATTGTTCTTGTATTATTTTGTTGAGTGTATTCTTTATGCCTATAAACATACATCTTTTATGTGGGTGTGGTGCAGGGTGAACCAAGTTTCCATTTATTTGGTTTTATCATGTGTATTGGTGCTACTGCCGCAAGAGCATTAAAATCAGTGCTTCAAGGGATTTTGCTGTCCTCAGAAGGGTAATAATCCATATCCTCCCCGTTTATGTATAACAATTCTTATTTTGCTGGTGATTAACTAACCATAAGTAAGCGTGTAGGGAAAAACTGAATTCCATGAACCTATTGCTTTACATGGCGCCAGTAGCGGTTGTGATATTGCTTCCAGCAACATTGTTAATGGAAGAGAATGTGGTTGGGATCACCATAGCTCTTGCCAGAAAAGACGTGAATATTGTTTGGTATCTGCTCTTCAATTCTGCATTGGCATATTGTGTAAACCTGACTAATTTTTTGGTTACTAAGCACACAAGTGCCTTGACACTCCAGGTACGTATGTCTGTCTGATTTGCATGCATTTTATAAATAAATGCTAAAACTGAATTCCATGAACCTATTACTTTACCTAGTATGTTTAAAACGCACTCATAATTGCAGGTGCTTGGAAATGCTAAAGGAGCAGTTGCTGTGGTGGTGTCAATATTGATATTTAAGAATCCAGTGTCGGTAACAGGGATGCTGGGATACTTGCTGACTGTCATGGGAGTGGTTCTCTATAGCGAAGCTAAGAAGAGGGCTGCCAAATGAATCTCCTTTATCATTTGGTTGCAGACACTCTGTGACCCAAGTTTGTTTGAGATAAATTTTTTGGGTTTATTCTTTTTGGTAGGGAAACAGTTTTAGTAATTATGATACTACAAAATTCCATGATTTTGATTTTTTATTTATGTTTGAAAACACAAGGGATGTTTTCATGTGTATATGAAATGAGCATGAATCTGGTTGCAGTTTTTTTTTTTGTCATTCGTGTGTATATTATGTTTGATCATTTTGTTTGTGGAATTAGGGGTTGATAGCAGTTAGTTGATCAATAGATGATGTTTTTTTGTTTTTAACAGACGTAGATGCTACTTAAATGATGTAGAGGGGATCAAATGATAACGAATTTAGCTGCTTCTGTTTTGATTCTTCGTTATGAATTGAGTATGGAGAAATTATGCATACCTATTGTCATGTTTTTGGTCTTTGGAGTGGATGCATGCGGGTTTGGTTTTTTAAGTTATTTATTTATTTGTTTTGGACAAGTCATTTAAACAAAAAGCTGAAATTCGAATGGCATCGTGACGAGGCTTTCAACAAAAGATGTCGCAATGCTTTATTTGATACACTTTCAGATGCATCTTCTTATTATAAGGTTGAAAATTGAGAATTCATTTTTATATACTTTAATTCCTTTTATCTATTTGGTAAAACATAAAAGATTATATAGACGATTTGAATTTTAAAAATTTAAACCATGACGTATTGATAAATAATACTTTATATTAACATCACTTATATTTTTATTGTTATTAACACGGTAATTCTTAGTAGCATAATCATCATATATATTTACATTTGATTTCTAGCTCATCTTTACGGCATCTATAAAGTGGAAAAACTTAAAAGAAAAAAAATGTAAGATATAGATTTATGAAGATTATAAAATGATACCTCTAACAAAGAAAATAAAAGTTACAGGTCTTACTAACAACATTTAGCCTTTCAATTTGTAAATAGAATAACAAAAATGAATACCGTTTACTATTACCTATATAAATAAAGTACAAGCTCTTAGAAATAGTACTTTGTTTTGACTGGATCATCTCTACCGTCAAGTGTCAAAATCGGAGCTGGCCACATTGTGAGTTTTTCATTGTTCATGTCACACAAAGTTTGTCACGTGGCGAGTTTTTAGTATTTCTTTTTTCTTAAAAACGTTACTTTCATAGATAAATATGTGTAACTGCAACATAATTAACAAAAGAGTTATGTGATATGGTAAGTAGAGCCATGTAATATAGCATTTAGTTCTCAAGATTAATCATTCAAGGCTCAAAACACACTATTTATTTCTAGCATTCGAATTCTTTTCCCTTGGGTAATCTTTTTTGTCTCTTTTATATTTGTTTGAGGTTTCTTTGGTATTAGTTTCACACCGTAACTTTTACATGTCAATATTTTATTTTTATTTTGTCTATTGTTTTTATTTAATGTTACACAATCTTTATATATGAATTCTTATGCTTCGAACAAACCAACAATTTATATACCCTCATTATTCTCAACTTGATTAACTTATAAAAAGGAAGTCGACGTCATGGCCACCTTATCTCATCATCGCCAACTTCGAAAGATTCTTTTGACATCTCTCTCTCTCTTTCTCTCTCTCATATTAAATAAAATCTTGCTGCATTAAAACCTCTCTCCCTCCCTCCCCCAATTCAGTATTTAGTATTTACTTGTTTCTTTCTTTACCTGGGTGGGCGGGCGGGGCGGCCACTATCACAGCAAAACAGCATGGTCTCCTCCTCCGGCGGTTCCAAATCCGACATTTCTTTCCCGGGTATCTTCGCCAGCAGCGCTTTCTCTGCTTCTTTTGCCGAGGTAGTAACTTCTTCAAACTTCTTCTTTTCATTTCATTTGCATTCCTTAATTTTCCGATTAATTAATTAGATAGATTCTGTCTGTGAAACCTACTTGGAATGGAATGGATGATTGATTAGCCAGCCGCCTTTTCTTTTTCTTTTTCTTTTTGCTTGCTTGCATCTTTCCACCAATTTCAAGTTCATCTTTAGTTTAGTTTAGTTGCACCAATAATGATGCCAGCGAATATCTATATTTGGATCATTTATATTTATAAAGAATCAGGCAAACTATTTGTCCCAACAAAAATTGGAGGGGCTTAGATTTTAACGCAATTCTTCTTTTCCCAAATCCCATCAAACAATCAATCAGATAGCTAGCTAGATTAATGCCTAAAGCTCCACTTCATAAATCTAAAGGAAAACCACCTATGCTATGCTTTACTTGAACAATAACAACACTTTTGCCCCAAATTTTGCGTATTACAATGGTTTTTCTTTTCTTGAATCCAGTCAGTTTCGCGTATATGTTTTATCTTCAGCAACCACATATTGGTTTTATTTTAATTTTACCCGACACATTTTACACAAAGCACTTCGCTTCAACCATCATAATTGGATAAGAAGAAAACCTATACTTGTTAAACAACATTTTTTCCTGAAAGCTAAAATCAAGTGAAGTCACTGTAAACTTTCATGCTGTGGTTGTTTGTGGAATTGTTGTTTTTTTTTAAATTGATTTATTATTATTGTTACTATTATTATCATAATCGTTGTTCCGATACCAAGTCTCAATGAGAACTGTTACAAAAGTAAATCACTTGTTTGTTTACACTCCATGACTTTTTTAGTCTTCCTTCTTTATACATTGACCAATTATTTATCATAGGAGCCTCACCTCAAGATGATGTCCCTAGCATCTAGCATCTGTGTTTATGATGCAGTTCTAAACCCTTTTGTAATTAAAGTCTCTTTTGTAATGTCTGACGACAACTTTGATTTATGATGATAAACTTTCTCCCATTTGGGTTGCATCTAAAGTTCTAAACATTTGCTAGAACATATATAGCTTTTTTTCCCTTTTGCATAGTATGCAACAGTTTTCAATTCCATCCCGTGTCACTTTGACATGCCCCTCATATTTTTTTATTTTTTTTGAACTGAAGTTTACTTCTGCTTTAAAAGATTTAACATTTCTTCCTCTATGCAAACTTGGCCAAAAGTAGCAAAGACGAGTAGTTGTGGTTTGATATGGATTTATTACTTTGAACAGATTTGTACAATTCCATTAGACACTGCAAAGGTGCGGCTTCAGTTACAAAAGAAGGCAGTTGCAGGTGATGGAATAGGTTTACCAAAATATAGGGGAATGCTGGGTACTGTAGCTACTATTGCAAGGGAAGAAGGTGCTGCTTCTTTGTGGAAAGGCATTGTACCAGGTTTACATCGCCAATGTTTGTTTGGAGGTTTAAGAATCGGATTGTATGAACCTGTATGTATTCTTGTGTCTTTATTTTCTATTATCTGTTTTTCTGTATAAGTAAATCACTTGTAAGTGTATTTCATGCATCCCAAACAGATTAAAAACCTGTATGTGGGTGAGAACTTTGTTGGAGACGTTCCTTTGACCACTAAAATACTTGCTGGGCTCACAACCGGTAAGAATATGTTATGAGTTCTCTCAATCTGTTATTCATCAGATTTTGTAAATTGGTAACTAACCATTATTTTCCAAAGGTGCTGTTGCAATATCTGTAGCGAATCCTACTGATCTTGTAAAAGTCCGCCTTCAAGCTGAAGGGAAATTGGCAGCTGGTGTGCCAAGGCGTTACTCTGGTGCTTTAAATGCTTATTCAACGATAGCTAGACAAGTAAAGTACCAGCTTCCACCGGTCATGATCTTTGTTGGTTGCTTTTATATACGCTTAAATTCTAATCGTTAACTCTATGTACTTCATTGTAGGAAGGAATTAGAGCTTTGTGGACTGGGCTGGGGCCAAATGTTGCCCGTAATGCTATAATAAATGCTGCTGAATTAGCAAGCTATGATCAAGTGAAGCAGGTTGTTATACAATCATACACCGTGAAAATAAAACTGAAAAGCATAGAAAATTGAGGTGTTCTTTTTAACTGTCTAATTTTGATATTACATTGCAGACGATTCTGAAGATCCCTGGATTCAGTGATAATGTCTTCACCCATCTTTTATCGGGTTTGGGTGCAGGATTTGTTGCGGTTTGCGTTGGATCCCCAGTTGATGTGGTACTTATACATACATAATTTTGTTCTTATTCTTATGTTAAATCAAACCAACAAGAACAATAATGACAGGCCTAATGACAATGTTTTA
Source organism: Deinandra increscens subsp. villosa (assembly GCA_039602395.1). Taxonomy (NCBI): domain Eukaryota; kingdom Viridiplantae; phylum Streptophyta; class Magnoliopsida; order Asterales; family Asteraceae; genus Deinandra; species Deinandra increscens. Next base: position 9,239 of record JBCNJP010007455.1, read on the forward strand.
AGATTTTTGTTGATAGATCTGAACAAACAAAACACTATTTATTTGATTGAAGAACCATATGAATGCATTTCTATTTTTCTCATCATAAAGTGGTTTAGAAGATTACTTACATTTGTGTTTTGGCAGGTTAAATCAAGAATGATGGGAGATCCAAGTTACAAGGGCACCATAGATTGTTTTGTGAAGACACTCAAGAATGATGTAAGCTCTAACTCACTCACCACCAACACACAATATCAAGTTTTTATGTACTTTTAGAAGAATCGTATGTTTACTTAAATCAATCAGTTTTGATCTTTTTGGTATCCCATTACTTTAGAGTAATCTTGTGCCAATTGTATACAAAAGAAAGTGATCTTGTCTAGTCTTTTAGTTCATTTATTTTTTTTTATTTTCTTTTAATGTTGCCAGGGACCATTTGCTTTCTACAAAGGTTTCATCCCAAATTTTGGAAGGTTGGGTTCCTGGAATGTCATCATGTTTCTGACATTGGAGCAGGTATATAACTATATATTACTACTTTACTCCCTCTCCCATGGATTTTACGTTTATTTGTTTTCATCAATTTTAAGCAAAGCCAAGTACTAGCCTGTTGTTGTTCATTACAAGAATTAATGACATCAGTTTTTGTCAACATGATTTCTCTTGTTTGATATCAACACGTATTCTTTAGAACCACTTGTTTAGTATCAAGTGTTACAACAGGGCATGAAATATAGATCTTTTGGCATAAGGTTCTCTAGCTTTTTACATTATAGATCTTTAGGCATAAGGTTCTCTAGCTTTTTACATGTTCTCCACCTACATTTGTTGCAAGTTATCAATGACTGCAGAAAAGAATGCATTTATTTTGAAATTATTTGAGAAGCTTTTGGATGTTAAACCAAATCAATTGCTGCAACTATAGGATGTATTTTAAGCATCTGACTGACTAGCTCAGATTTATATCTAATATGAAACTTTACTGCTGATACACATGTTTTTCTTGCATCTTTGACCCTTATCATGAAAGGTTAATTAAAACATTAAATTTACATGAATAGATACTTTCGTATGATTGATTACTTTGTAATTGGTTTGTTGGACAGGCAAAGAAGCTGGTTAGAAGCATAGAGTCTGGTTGAATACATCTGTGGGAAATTGCCCTTTTGTTGTTGTTGTTGTCATCTTCTTCTGCTCTTGAATAAATTTATCAATGTAAAGAAGTCATTTATGGGATCTTCAGTTCATTTCCCATATTCCAAAATTCAGGATAAGAAATTATTGTTGTCAACAAAAAGAAGTTGCACTTTGTTTTATACATGAGCAAGATGGTGTTAAATGTTGTACATTTGAGTATTCATTAATGACAGGTATTTATGAGTTACCTTATAAGCAATGTATTTATTGTGATAAAGAAACAAGAGAGGATTCAAATTCCATCTAAAAAATTGATTGAAAAAGTTACTGCCAAACATGAAAGTAGTGTGCCATTAGACTGTTATTTGATAAATCAACAACATTGAGGTGGCTATGCATTGGGTAAATGAATACTTCCGTAAGAAAAAAATAATCAATGACATGATGTTTAAAGTGGTACTAGCGGCAAAACAAGCTGACAAAGTTGCAGGCAATGACTTAACAAGCCATACCTTGAACATGAATTCGCTAGATCGATCTAAAAAGTTGAAGAAGAACCATTATTCCCGCTCTGCTTCCTCTGGTTTTCTTCCATGATTCTTTGCAACTCTAACTCACTTATCGAGATTAACCGCTTCATAGCGTCGAAGATAGTCAGCTTAATGCTACAACACACATCACATTTTAATCTTATTTATTATAATGAAATGTAAATTACTTAATTTATATGAATTGCATGAGTATTGATTTGATTTGTAAGCACCGACCGACTGACCTGCTGTTTGGTAAGGTTTTTAAAGCATTTGGTAGAAACCCCCTGTATAATCCAGCAACACCATCACGAGCAACAATACCTGGACAATCCAATCCAAATCAACAAAAAAAGATATTATTAATCAATGATGAAGAAATATATATCATTAAATGATGGTAAATTATTAATTACCAGGAAAAGCATCTAAAACACTCTTGTAAGGAGTACCCCTCATCTGCATTTGTCTTCTAACAGTGTCCAGTGGGTAGCACGTGAGCGTGGCAATGCTGGCCGCCACAAAGGCTGTCACTATTGATGCTTCGGGTTTGTTCCTATACTTTTCTGGCAAAGACTTCTTTACCCTAATATACCAACCAACCAACCAACCAAACCAACAAACACTTCATTTATCGATCATAATACATTCTAGCTACCGACTGACTCTGTTGACAGATGAACTTTGAGTAAATATATTATCCATGTTCTGATTGAAGATAAATAGATGAATGCTCACGTACAAATCAAAAACACAAAAGTTGATAGCAACATAGGGAGCTATTCCAATAAGAGAAGGTCCGAGACCTCTATAGAAAGATCCCAACCCTTCATCTTTTAGCATTTTTATCGAAACCTGGAAACACCAAACATAACAATACGTTTTCATGTGCGTACATAAGAAAATTAATTGGAATTATCACTCGATCTTACATCTGTCATAGTTTGATAGCCAGGCTCAACTGCCAAACGCAATCTAAGGACATCTAGCGGGTATGTCAACTGAAACAAGCCTTGCAACATATTAATTAAGCATGATGAATATAACAAGGGGGTATACTAATAAGTTGTATAAAAATTATATATAATATGGATGTTCACTTCAATCACTTATTATCAAAGCTAAAAGTTAAATCTTACAAAAGTTGAAGTCATGCCAGCACAAGCACCTGCAGCTAATCTTCCAATAAGGGTAAGCTCGCTGTCTGTTCCCCTAAAAAGTTTCTGCACGCTTATATGTATATATAATTTCATCATCTGTACATACGTATTATGTATGTATGTATGTATCAAGATTTTCCATACCTTGTATGTGTCATAAGCAAACAGCTGTACCGCGCTATAGGGAAGAACCCGGACTACCTGAGATAGTTTAATTAGCTTGTTAGTTAAATGTCTAAAACACTACCCTTCATCAGCACCAAAATGGTAGTTTGGAATTGTCAACTGCAAGCAGTTTTCATGAGTCACAGCAAGGAGTAAGTTGGAGAAATACTAGCAACATTAATATATATTTAGTGAGAATGATGGAGCACCTGAGCAAAGTTACCCTTCCAATACCCTTTAATGCCTTGTTGCTTCCCTACAGATACAAAGGCCTGCAGCAGTTTATATCAATCAATCAATGCCAGCAAACAAAAAAGCAAGGTATATATTGGTATGCAAGCCCAGTCAATAATATATATATATTATTACATTACATATATACCTGTACAAACCCAATTGCTTTCTTTGCACTTTCCTGTCCCACTCTTAGACCATGAGTCTGAAATCAAATTAAGATATCATTGTGTGTATGTATGTATGAACTAGCAAGCTAGCTAGGAAAATCAACAGGATTAGTTTTGATCGATCAATTTTTCTAAACAAAATACTGAGCTGAAGATGAATTAGTTTCAATATTAATTAATGTTACTAGTCAAAAGGAATACCCAAATAGGGAAAGTTAGTTCTGATTTAAATAACACGTACGTACAGAAATTAGAATTTTGAAATGTATATATATATATATATATATATATATATATATATATAATTCCTTCCAGCTGAGCTGAGCTGAGCTGAGCTGACCTGCATGATGAGTTTAATCCGGTCGAGGGGGGCTGTAACTGTTTTGGCAGCAGCACCGGAGAGTGCACCGGCAGCAAACACGGCGGCATCTTTAGGCAGCAAAGCGACAATAGCGAGGGGGTGGTTCAACAGCTGTGTGGCGGTAGGTTCCAACAGCAGGCAGGCTTGGGCTTGTCTCTTCTCCATCATTGAAGTTACGCTACCAAAACCACCACTACCAGCAGGGAATTCCTTCCAGACTAAGGTTGCTTTCGTTTGGGGTTTTGACATTGAAATATGTATGAATTATGATGTACGTAGGGGTGAGTGAGTGTTGTGAAGAAGATAAGGTAAAACCCAAACTTTCTTTCTTATTTTTTTTCTAAAACGAGACTTAACTTTGGCCGCCAAATCTTCTAAATAAAAAGAGTAAATTTCCATAATCGTCCTTGTGGTTTGCACGAATTTCACATTTCATCTTTAGATTTAAAAAATTACAGCTATAGTCCAAAGATTTGCCGAATATATTTTCATACACGTCTGCTAAGTTTTTCTGGTAAGTTTACTAAAATACCCATTATACCCTTATCTTTTTTATGAATAATTTTTTAAGTAATTAATTAACAATTTAACCAAAATATAAGGACACATACAAATACGACTCAAGTCACCAAATAAGGAAGACGGATAACAAGCTGCGCCGTCATCCCTTTCTGCATAGCGAAATCTAGACGTGTAAAAAACAATGTTCATCGACCTAGGGAACACAATGTTTCCTGACATGACTTTTTGGATGCGATTGAGCGTGTCCACTGCTTCCGGGGCGAGGTAACCAAAAGTGTCAAACGCGAAGGGAACAAACACATGTTGATTTTCAAGGCACGTTTTCTCGTGTATGTTCACCTTCCCAGCAGCCGCTTTAGAAGCCGCCTGCCCAACCCTGAACGTGTCAGGTCGCAACCCTACCAGGGAGAAACCCCAGTAAGGTCCACGCAAGCATGTTTCCCCCTTTGCCACCCAAACACAAGGTTATAAGTCGGCCTGAGTGTTGAGCGCTCATCCAACGAATCAGACAAAAAATTGACCGGTGCTTCCTTTTTGGCCAAAATCCCCGCGCCTCTTTAAGATGTCGAACAAGACATCCCGCACAACATCATGACGGTACTTGATCCCGGGGAGCTCTTTGCAGTGAACGGCGTGCTCCCCAAATGTGTCCAAACACGCCTAGTTACATACAAGGCATTTCTCATCAACGGGAAACAGATGGATCATAAGGCGATATTTTAGGACAGCTCGATATTCAACCGATGATATGTGTTGCCCCAACCCGTCAATGGGGAGAGCGAGGGGGAAATCCTGGGTATGCGGCCGACGAAGACATTCCCTTTTTTTTTAACTACAAGGGAAAATATATATTAAAAACCACCCCTAGCAAGAAGCTAGAGGAGAAAAACGATACATAGAAAGAAAAAACAACAATTACACCCAATACAAAGGATCATGTTTCCATTGATTCCAATCAAGATCTCTAAATTTTGAACGGGAGGATAACCACAAGAAGGTTTCTGATTTGTTCTCGTCCATTAGTCTTCCTGGACGTGTGTTGCGCCCCTCGAATTCCTTTCCATTTCTGGCTTTCCAAAGCTCCCAAACCGATGGAAGCTCTCGCTGTATCTTTTTATCATTGCGATGGAAGCTCTTGTTGGATGATGGAGAGCGCGGGTTTGGTGTGTTTATTCCACGGGATTAAGCTCCCCATCTCCCATCTTCTTTTTGCGGACGACGTCGTGATTCTAGGCCAATGGAGCAGCAACAATTTTATGAACATAAGACGTCTCCTTTGGTGGTTTTTCTTGCCTCGGGGCTTCGGGTCAACCTTAATAAATGCGGTCTTACGGGTATCAATGTTGGGGAGTCTGAGATTTCCGATAAAGCGGGGTTGCTTGGGTGTCAAGTGTGCTCTTTTCCTTTTGATTACCTTGGCCTTAAAATCGGGGCCAATATGAATTTGAAGAGGAATTGGAGTAAAGTGGTAGAGACTTTTAATAATCGGTTATCGAGTTGGAAGGCGAGACACCTTTCTATGGGAGGTCGTTTGGTGTTAATTAAGTCGGTGCTTGATTGTTTACCGACTTATTATTTGTCTTTATACCGAGCTCCGAAGGTGATCGACATATTAGAAAAAATCCGTTTTAATTTTCTTTGAGGAGGGACGGATAACATAAAAAAAATCATTGGGTGGCCCGAAAAAATGTTCTTAAACCAAAAGCGGCCGGTGGTCTCGGCCTGGTTACCTTGGCGACTAGTAATCAATGCCTTTTGGCAAAATGGACGTGGAGATTTAAGACGGAACTCGACCGTTTATGGTGTCGTGTCGTGAGCTGTCTTCAATGCAGGTTCTATGGAAACAGATGCATTCCGGTTAGTGTCTCGTATAGTGGATTGTGGAAAGCCATTTACAAGAACGTGGTCGACCTTGAGCGCATGGGGCTGAAGTTAGAGGATCATTTGGTTGAAAATAACGACTTGACTGTTTGGTCGGAGGACAGTTCCGGTGTTTTCTCGGTGCAATTGGTTCGTAGGATGATCACTACCGCCAATGATTTGGGTCAGGTGTTTAGCTTTAGATGGTGCATGGAGGTGCCTGTGAAGGTCAATCTGCTGGCGTGGAAAGCGATTTTGGATCGTTTGCCTACGGCAGAGAATCTTAATCGCAGAAACATCCCGGCGATTTCTTTGTTTTACAGGCTGTGCACGGATGGTTTGGAGTCGTCGGAACATATTTTCACAAGTTTCCAGTTTTCTAACATGGTTTGGCAAGTGGTGGCTCAGTGGTGTAAGATTCCTCCGGTTTTTGCTTTTTCTTTTTTGGATCTTATCAAGTGGCAGGAGGAGAAGTCCTTGTCCTCGAGGAAAGCTAAGGTGGTGAAGATCATTGTCCTCACAGGATGTTGGTGCTTATGGTTGGAAAGGAACATGGAAATTTTCAATGATCGGGAACCTTCCATTCATCGGGTGATTATTGAAATCAAAAAGTGGATTTTTTTATGGTATGTGAATCGTTATAGTAGCCAATCCGTTTCGTGGGAGGATTGGATTTCTTTTGTTTTGTAATGTTGTTTCGGCCGGCCCGTCTAGTTTCTTGCTAGACGGTGTTGTGTGTTTTTAATAAAATTGCCGTTACAAAAAAAAACAATTTGATTTCTTTTTATTTTCTTTTATTCTTTTATTTATTTATCACAAAACAATTAATAATTTAATAATAAAATAATTAGAAACAAATTAACTATGTAATAGCTCTAATTCATATTCAACTTAATATTAAGAATTAAGCTTATTCACACCATAATAAACTAAACATCAAAACTATTTAAATAAATATCGTTTGAACCAAAATTGGTGTGTATAAGGAGTGATTAATATAAAATGAAGTGTACATTTTAACCTCTTATCACCCTCCTCCGTCGCTGCTCCGCCGGGATCTCCCCTTGCGCAGCCGTGAGCCACCGCAAACCATCAAGCCCCGTCGCCATGTCGCCTGCGATTGCCGTCGAAGCAATCGTCGGTGACAAGGTCGTTATCGCCACCTCCGCCGCCCTCCTCGCCATTCGACCACCGAGAACATGCTGTTGCCGCCTACTTCATCATCGTCATACACAACCACCGCGGCTCTATCGTTGGTGTTGGGGCCGCCTCCACCCAGCCCCGTCCCGGTGGCCGCAACCCCTCTAATTTGCCACCGCACAGCTACCATCACCGCCACGGGCAGCCGTCATCAATGGATTGGTTTTCGGCTCTATGCCGCCTATGCGATACGTGGAGTCTGATGCCTCAGTTTTCACGGTACGCGAACACCGTCCCGCCTCGGTGCCGGCGTCGCCACCACCGTCAATGTTGTCATCGCGCGCTGTTGATTTGTTAGCTCACCAGTTTGAGTCGGGATTCTCGTTTGGTACTAGCAACAGGTCATTGCATCCCGGTGTCACAAACGGTTGTCCGGAACCGGCTAAGGTATATCTATATTCTTTAGATATCCAGTTTTATTTATTTATTTTATTAAATAAATTAATGTGTTTGCGTCATGTCAGTGATCTGATCCTGTTAACGATTTTATTGTGTTCGTGTAATTTTATATATTTTGATTCATAATTAATGTCTTATTTAATTGTAAATAAATATATATGTGACAAACACAACAGAATCTCCCTGGACAATGTAGTACACACTCTTAGACTTCACTCACAACTATGTGTAAAATGAACACAATAAACCTATTTATACTTGAACACACTCAACGAACTGGACAGTCAACGAACGTTCCGTGTTCGTTGCTTAGTTCGTTGGTGGTTCGCTGGAGTCTAAGAGACAAATTCAACTTACAATCCAAACACCTAGACCAAGCATTATAGACAACATATAATGTCCTAACACACTTAAATGTATCCTGCGATATGTAAAGGAACGTTGAATATGGGGATATACATGCATCATTCTCAATCTTCTACCCCGATTGCCTACACATATGCCGATTCGACAAGGTGCCTGGATACCCGCTACTCTACTTTTGGTTATTGTGTCTTCTTGGGTGACAACCTCAATTCTTGGTCATCCAAAAGACAAAGTACTATCTCTTGATCTAGCGCTGAAACCGAATACCGGGGAGTTGCTGATCATGTTGTTGCTGAAGTTTGTTGGCTCAGAAACCTGTTACTCGAACTAGGTCGCTCTCCCAGTCGCACCTCTCTAAGCATGATGAATATAACAAGGGGGTATACTAATAAGTTGTATAAAAATTATATATAATATGGATGTTCACTTCAATCACTTATTATCAAAGCTAAAAGTTAAATCTTACAAAAGTTGAAGTCATGCCAGCACAAGCACCTGCAGCTAATCTTCCAATAAGGGTAAGCTCGCTGTCTGTTCCCCTAAAAAGTTTCTGCACGCTTATATGTATATATAATTTCATCATCTGTACATACGTATTATGTATGTATGTATGTATCAAGATTTTCCATACCTTGTATGTGTCATAAGCAAACAGCTGTACCGCGCTATAGGGAAGAACCCGGACTACCTGAGATAGTTTAATTAGCTTGTTAGTTAAATGTCTAAAACACTACCCTTCATCAGCACCAAAATGGTAGTTTGGAATTGTCAACTGCAAGCAGTTTTCATGAGTCACAGCAAGGAGTAAGTTGGAGAAATACTAGCAACATTAATATATATTTAGTGAGAATGATGGAGCACCTGAGCAAAGTTACCCTTCCAATACCCTTTAATGCCTTGTTGCTTCCCTACAGATACAAAGGCCTGCAGCAGTTTATATCAATCAATCAATGCCAGCAAACAAAAAAGCAAGGTATATATTGGTATGCAAGCCCAGTCAATAATATATATATATTATTACATTACATATATACCTGTACAAACCCAATTGCTTTCTTTGCACTTTCCTGTCCCACTCTTAGACCATGAGTCTGAAATCAAATTAAGATATCATTGTGTGTATGTATGTATGAACTAGCAAGCTAGCTAGGAAAATCAACAGGATTAGTTTTGATCGATCAATTTTTCTAAACAAAATACTGAGCTGAAGATGAATTAGTTTCAATATTAATTAATGTTACTAGTCAAAAGGAATACCCAAATAGGGAAAGTTAGTTCTGATTTAAATAACACGTACGTACAGAAATTAGAATTTTGAAATGTATATATATATATATATATATATATATATATATATATATAATTCCTTCCAGCTGAGCTGAGCTGAGCTGAGCTGACCTGCATGATGAGTTTAATCCGGTCGAGGGGGGCTGTAACTGTTTTGGCAGCAGCACCGGAGAGTGCACCGGCAGCAAACACGGCGGCATCTTTAGGCAGCAAAGCGACAATAGCGAGGGGGTGGTTCAACAGCTGTGTGGCGGTAGGTTCCAACAGCAGGCAGGCTTGGGCTTGTCTCTTCTCCATCATTGAAGTTACGCTACCAAAACCACCACTACCAGCAGGGAATTCCTTCCAGACTAAGGTTGCTTTCGTTTGGGGTTTTGACATTGAAATATGTATGAATTATGATGTACGTAGGGGTGAGTGAGTGTTGTGAAGAAGATAAGGTAAAACCCAAACTTTCTTTCTTATTTTTTTTCTAAAACGAGACTTAACTTTGGCCGCCAAATCTTCTAAATAAAAAGAGTAAATTTCCATAATCGTCCTTGTGGTTTGCACGAATTTCACATTTCATCTTTAGATTTAAAAAATTACAGCTATAGTCCAAAGATTTGCCGAATATATTTTCATACACGTCTGCTAAGTTTTTCTGGTAAGTTTACTAAAATACCCATTATACCCTTATCTTTTTTATGAATAATTTTTTAAGTAATTAATTAACAATTTAACCAAAATATAAGGACACATACAAATACGACTCAAGTCACCAAATAAGGAAGACGGATAACAAGCTGCGCCGTCATCCCTTTCTGCATAGCGAAATCTAGACGTGTAAAAAACAATGTTCATCGACCTAGGGAACACAATGTTTCCTGACATGACTTTTTGGATGCGATTGAGCGTGTCCACTGCTTCCGGGGCGAGGTAACCAAAAGTGTCAAACGCGAAGGGAACAAACACATGTTGATTTTCAAGGCACGTTTTCTCGTGTATGTTCACCTTCCCAGCAGCCGCTTTAGAAGCCGCCTGCCCAACCCTGAACGTGTCAGGTCGCAACCCTACCAGGGAGAAACCCCAGTAAGGTCCACGCAAGCATGTTTCCCCCTTTGCCACCCAAACACAAGGTTATAAGTCGGCCTGAGTGTTGAGCGCTCATCCAACGAATCAGACAAAAAATTGACCGGTGCTTCCTTTTTGGCCAAAATCCCCGCGCCTCTTTAAGATGTCGAACAAGACATCCCGCACAACATCATGACGGTACTTGATCCCGGGGAGCTCTTTGCAGTGAACGGCGTGCTCCCCAAATGTGTCCAAACACGCCTAGTTACATACAAGGCATTTCTCATCAACGGGAAACAGATGGATCATAAGGCGATATTTTAGGACAGCTCGATATTCAACCGATGATATGTGTTGCCCCAACCCGTCAATGGGGAGAGCGAGGGGGAAATCCTGGGTATGCGGCCGACGAAGACATTCCCTTTTTTTTTAACTACAAGGGAAAATATATATTAAAAACCACCCCTAGCAAGAAGCTAGAGGAGAAAAACGATACATAGAAAGAAAAAACAACAATTACACCCAATACAAAGGATCATGTTTCCATTGATTCCAATCAAGATCTCTAAATTTTGAACGGGAGGATAACCACAAGAAGGTTTCTGATTTGTTCTCGTCCATTAGTCTTCCTGGACGTGTGTTGCGCCCCTCGAATTCCTTTCCATTTCTGGCTTTCCAAAGCTCCCAAACCGATGGAAGCTCTCGCTGTATCTTTTTATCATTGCGATGGAAGCTCTTGTTGGATGATGGAGAGCGCGGGTTTGGTGTGTTTATTCCACGGGATTAAGCTCCCCATCTCCCATCTTCTTTTTGCGGACGACGTCGTGATTCTAGGCCAATGGAGCAGCAACAATTTTATGAACATAAGACGTCTCCTTTGGTGGTTTTTCTTGCCTCGGGGCTTCGGGTCAACCTTAATAAATGCGGTCTTACGGGTATCAATGTTGGGGAGTCTGAGATTTCCGATAAAGCGGGGTTGCTTGGGTGTCAAGTGTGCTCTTTTCCTTTTGATTACCTTGGCCTTAAAATCGGGGCCAATATGAATTTGAAGAGGAATTGGAGTAAAGTGGTAGAGACTTTTAATAATCGGTTATCGAGTTGGAAGGCGAGACACCTTTCTATGGGAGGTCGTTTGGTGTTAATTAAGTCGGTGCTTGATTGTTTACCGACTTATTATTTGTCTTTATACCGAGCTCCGAAGGTGATCGACATATTAGAAAAAATCCGTTTTAATTTTCTTTGAGGAGGGACGGATAACATAAAAAAAATCATTGGGTGGCCCGAAAAAATGTTCTTAAACCAAAAGCGGCCGGTGGTCTCGGCCTGGTTACCTTGGCGACTAGTAATCAATGCCTTTTGGCAAAATGGACGTGGAGATTTAAGACGGAACTCGACCGTTTATGGTGTCGTGTCGTGAGCTGTCTTCAATGCAGGTTCTATGGAAACAGATGCATTCCGGTTAGTGTCTCGTATAGTGGATTGTGGAAAGCCATTTACAAGAACGTGGTCGACCTTGAGCGCATGGGGCTGAAGTTAGAGGATCATTTGGTTGAAAATAACGACTTGACTGTTTGGTCGGAGGACAGTTCCGGTGTTTTCTCGGTGCAATTGGTTCGTAGGATGATCACTACCGCCAATGATTTGGGTCAGGTGTTTAGCTTTAGATGGTGCATGGAGGTGCCTGTGAAGGTCAATCTGCTGGCGTGGAAAGCGATTTTGGATCGTTTGCCTACGGCAGAGAATCTTAATCGCAGAAACATCCCGGCGATTTCTTTGTTTTACAGGCTGTGCACGGATGGTTTGGAGTCGTCGGAACATATTTTCACAAGTTTCCAGTTTTCTAACATGGTTTGGCAAGTGGTGGCTCAGTGGTGTAAGATTCCTCCGGTTTTTGCTTTTTCTTTTTTGGATCTTATCAAGTGGCAGGAGGAGAAGTCCTTGTCCTCGAGGAAAGCTAAGGTGGTGAAGATCATTGTCCTCACAGGATGTTGGTGCTTATGGTTGGAAAGGAACATGGAAATTTTCAATGATCGGGAACCTTCCATTCATCGGGTGATTATTGAAATCAAAAAGTGGATTTTTTTATGGTATGTGAATCGTTATAGTAGCCAATCCGTTTCGTGGGAGGATTGGATTTCTTTTGTTTTGTAATGTTGTTTCGGCCGGCCCGTCTAGTTTCTTGCTAGACGGTGTTGTGTGTTTTTAATAAAATTGCCGTTACAAAAAAAAACAATTTGATTTCTTTTTATTTTCTTTTATTCTTTTATTTATTTATCACAAAACAATTAATAATTTAATAATAAAATAATTAGAAACAAATTAACTATGTAATAGCTCTAATTCATATTCAACTTAATATTAAGAATTAAGCTTATTCACACCATAATAAACTAAACATCAAAACTATTTAAATAAATATCGTTTGAACCAAAATTGGTGTGTATAAGGAGTGATTAATATAAAATGAAGTGTACATTTTAACCTCTTATCACCCTCCTCCGTCGCTGCTCCGCCGGGATCTCCCCTTGCGCAGCCGTGAGCCACCGCAAACCATCAAGCCCCGTCGCCATGTCGCCTGCGATTGCCGTCGAAGCAATCGTCGGTGACAAGGTCGTTATCGCCACCTCCGCCGCCCTCCTCGCCATTCGACCACCGAGAACATGCTGTTGCCGCCTACTTCATCATCGTCGTACACAACCACCGCGGCTCTATCGTTGGTGTTGGGGCCGCCTCCACCCAGCCCCGTCCCGGTGGCCGCAACCCCTCTAATTTGCCACCGCACAGCTACCATCACCGCCACGGGCAGCCGTCATCAATGGATTGGTTTTCGGCTCTATGCCGCCTATGCGATACGTGGAGTCTGATGCCTCAGTTTTCACGGTACGCGAACACCGTCCCGCCTCGGTGCCGGCGTCGCCACCACCGTCAATGTTGTCATCGCGCGCTGTTGATTTGTTAGCTCACCAGTTTGAGTCGGGATTCTCGTTTGGTACTAGCAACAGGTCATTGCATCCCGGTGTCACAAACGGTTGTCCGGAACCGGCTAAGGTATATCTATATTCTTTAGATATCCAGTTTTATTTATTTATTTTATTAAATAAATTAATGTGTTTGCGTCATGTCAGTGATCTGATCCTGTTAACGATTTTATTGTGTTCGTGTAATTTTATATATTTTGATTCATAATTAATGTCTTATTTAATTGTAAATAAATATATATGTGACAAACACAACAGAATCTCCCTGGACAATGTAGTACACACTCTTAGACTTCACTCACAACTATGTGTAAAATGAACACAATAAACCTATTTATACTTGAACACACTCAACGAACTGGACAGTCAACGAACGTTCCGTGTTCGTTGCTTAGTTCGTTGGTGGTTCGCTGGAGTCTAAGAGACAAATTCAACTTACAATCCAAACACCTAGACCAAGCATTATAGACAACATATAATGTCCTAACACACTTAAATGTATCCTGCGATATGTAAAGGAACGTTGAATATGGGGATATACATGCATCATTCTCAATCTTCTACCCCGATTGCCTACACATATGCCGATTCGACAAGGTGCCTGGATACCCGCTACTCTACTTTTGGTTATTGTGTCTTCTTGGGTGACAACCTCAATTCTTGGTCATCCAAAAGACAAAGTACTATCTCTTGATCTAGCGCTGAAACCGAATACCGGGGAGTTGCTGATCATGTTGTTGCTGAAGTTTGTTGGCTCAGAAACCTGTTACTCGAACTAGGTCGCTCTCCCAGTCGCACCTCTCTAAGCATGATGAATATAACAAGGGGGTATACTAATAAGTTGTATAAAAATTATATATAATATGGATGTTCACTTCAATCACTTATTATCAAAGCTAAAAGTTAAATCTTACAAAAGTTGAAGTCATGCCAGCACAAGCACCTGCAGCTAATCTTCCAATAAGGGTAAGCTCGCTGTCTGTTCCCCTAAAAAGTTTCTGCACGCTTATATGTATATATAATTTCATCATCTGTACATACGTATTATGTATGTATGTATGTATCAAGATTTTCCATACCTTGTATGTGTCATAAGCAAACAGCTGTACCGCGCTATAGGGAAGAACCCGGACTACCTGAGATAGTTTAATTAGCTTGTTAGTTAAATGTCTAAAACACTACCCTTCATCAGCACCAAAATGGTAGTTTGGAATTGTCAACTGCAAGCAGTTTTCATGAGTCACAGCAAGGAGTAAGTTGGAGAAATACTAGCAACATTAATATATATTTAGTGAGAATGATGGAGCACCTGAGCAAAGTTACCCTTCCAATACCCTTTAATGCCTTGTTGCTTCCCTACAGATACAAAGGCCTGCAGCAGTTTATATCAATCAATCAATGCCAGCAAACAAAAAAGCAAGGTATATATTGGTATGCAAGCCCAGTCAATAATATATATATATTATTACATTACATATATACCTGTACAAACCCAATTGCTTTCTTTGCACTTTCCTGTCCCACTCTTAGACCATGAGTCTGAAATCAAATTAAGATATCATTGTGTGTATGTATGTATGAACTAGCAAGCTAGCTAGGAAAATCAACAGGATTAGTTTTGATCGATCAATTTTTCTAAACAAAATACTGAGCTGAAGATGAATTAGTTTCAATATTAATTAATGTTACTAGTCAAAAGGAATACCCAAATAGGGAAAGTTAGTTCTGATTTAAATAACACGTACGTACAGAAATTAGAATTTTGAAATGTATATATATATATATATATATATATATATATATATATAATTCCTTCCAGCTGAGCTGAGCTGAGCTGAGCTGACCTGCATGATGAGTTTAATCCGGTCGAGGGGGGCTGTAACTGTTTTGGCAGCAGCACCGGAGAGTGCACCGGCAGCAAACACGGCGGCATCTTTAGGCAGCAAAGCGACAATAGCGAGGGGGTGGTTCAACAGCTGTGTGGCGGTAGGTTCCAACAGCAGGCAGGCTTGGGCTTGTCTCTTCTCCATCATTGAAGTTACGCTACCAAAACCACCACTACCAGCAGGGAATTCCTTCCAGACTAAGGTTGCTTTCGTTTGGGGTTTTGACATTGAAATATGTATGAATTATGATGTACGTAGGGGTGAGTGAGTGTTGTGAAGAAGATAAGGTAAAACCCAAACTTTCTTTCTTATTTTTTTTCTAAAACGAGACTTAACTTTGGCCGCCAAATCTTCTAAATAAAAAGAGTAAATTTCCATAATCGTCCTTGTGGTTTGCACGAATTTCACATTTCATCTTTAGATTTAAAAAATTACAGCTATAGTCCAAAGATTTGCCGAATATATTTTCATACACGTCTGCTAAGTTTTTCTGGTAAGTTTACTAAAATACCCATTATACCCTTATCTTTTTTATGAATAATTTTTTAAGTAATTAATTAACAATTTAACCAAAATATAAGGACACATACAAATACGACTCAAGTCACCAAATAAGGAAGACGGATAACAAGCTGCGCCGTCATCCCTTTCTGCATAGCGAAATCTAGACGTGTAAAAAACAATGTTCATCGACCTAGGGAACACAATGTTTCCTGACATGACTTTTTGGATGCGATTGAGCGTGTCCACTGCTTCCGGGGCGAGGTAACCAAAAGTGTCAAACGCGAAGGGAACAAACACATGTTGATTTTCAAGGCACGTTTTCTCGTGTATGTTCACCTTCCCAGCAGCCGCTTTAGAAGCCGCCTGCCCAACCCTGAACGTGTCAGGTCGCAACCCTACCAGGGAGAAACCCCAGTAAGGTCCACGCAAGCATGTTTCCCCCTTTGCCACCCAAACACAAGGTTATAAGTCGGCCTGAGTGTTGAGCGCTCATCCAACGAATCAGACAAAAAATTGACCGGTGCTTCCTTTTTGGCCAAAATCCCCGCGCCTCTTTAAGATGTCGAACAAGACATCCCGCACAACATCATGACGGTACTTGATCCCGGGGAGCTCTTTGCAGTGAACGGCGTGCTCCCCAAATGTGTCCAAACACGCCTAGTTACATACAAGGCATTTCTCATCAACGGGAAACAGATGGATCATAAGGCGATATTTTAGGACAGCTCGATATTCAACCGATGATATGTGTTGCCCCAACCCGTCAATGGGGAGAGCGAGGGGGAAATCCTGGGTATGCGGCCGACGAAGACATTCCCTTTTTTTTTAACTACAAGGGAAAATATATATTAAAAACCACCCCTAGCAAGAAGCTAGAGGAGAAAAACGATACATAGAAAGAAAAAACAACAATTACACCCAATACAAAGGATCATGTTTCCATTGATTCCAATCAAGATCTCTAAATTTTGAACGGGAGGATAACCACAAGAAGGTTTCTGATTTGTTCTCGTCCATTAGTCTTCCTGGACGTGTGTTGCGCCCCTCGAATTCCTTTCCATTTCTGGCTTTCCAAAGCTCCCAAACCGATGGAAGCTCTCGCTGTATCTTTTTATCATTGCGATGGAAGCTCTTGTTGGATGATGGAGAGCGCGGGTTTGGTGTGTTTATTCCACGGGATTAAGCTCCCCATCTCCCATCTTCTTTTTGCGGACGACGTCGTGATTCTAGGCCAATGGAGCAGCAACAATTTTATGAACATAAGACGTCTCCTTTGGTGGTTTTTCTTGCCTCGGGGCTTCGGGTCAACCTTAATAAATGCGGTCTTACGGGTATCAATGTTGGGGAGTCTGAGATTTCCGATAATAAACTAAACATCAAAACTATTTAAATAAATATCGTTTGAACCAAAATTGGTGTGTATAAGGAGTGATTAATATAAAATGAAGTGTACATTTTAACCTCTTATCACCCTCCTCCGTCGCTGCTCCGCCGGGATCTCCCCTTGCGCAGCCGTGAGCCACCGCAAACCATCAAGCCCCGTCGCCATGTCGCCTGCGATTGCCGTCGAAGCAATCGTCGGTGACAAGGTCGTTATCGCCACCTCCGCCGCCCTCCTCGCCATTCGACCACCGAGAACATGCTGTTGCCGCCTACTTCATCATCGTCGTACACAACCACCGCGGCTCTATCGTTGGTGTTGGGGCCGCCTCCACCCAGCCCCGTCCCGGTGGCCGCAACCCCTCTAATTTGCCACCGCACAGCTACCATCACCGCCACGGGCAGCCGTCATCAATGGATTGGTTTTCGGCTCTATGCCGCCTATGCGATACGTGGAGTCTGATGCCTCAGTTTTCACGGTACGCGAACACCGTCCCGCCTCGGTGCCGGCGTCTGTGACAACCCGTCCGAATCAGGTCAAACCTCTCTCCGTTGACTTTCGTTGACTTTTAAATTACGTAATAGTTATGTGATTTACTGATTTAATACATGAATAACCGTGATAGTTAAATGATTAATCGACTTCGATTCCACCTTAAACTAAATATATGCGTACGTAAAATATAACGTCCATCGTATAAGTAAATGTGGAATTTCAACAATAAGAAATTAAATATAAAATTTGACATTTTATATTTTTATCAAACCGTTACAAACCGATAAAACGTTTTACGAACTTACACGAGGTGTTACGTTGTCAAGACTTAGCCAATATCCAAGACGTTTAGCCTATTGGGCCCAGTAAGCCCATTAAGCCCAAAATAACTCCGATCGACCCGAAAATTTAACCGAACACTCGTAACAACTAGTCGAGCAAAACCCCGAACTCGGAAACCCGACCCGCGGCCCAGATTGTATTGGGCCGTAACCGGCCCAAACCTTTTCCTTTTCCTCTCGCGGCCCGCATCACCAAGCCAATTGGGCTTCGGCCCGATCCACCTCACTAATTCGATTGGGCTTCGGCCCAATCCCCCTCGTGAACCCGAACTGGGCTTCGGCCCGGTTACCTCTCCAAACCGAATGGGCTTCGGCCCATTCCCCCACTTTGAAATCAATTGGGCTTCGGCCCAATGCTAAACAAAATAATAATTTTGTTTTAAGCCCACAATGTTTTATAAATTTTATAAACCAACTCAATTATATAACCCACTAATATTTTTATAAAACTTGGGTTAACAACGTTTATAAAAATAAAAACCACTTTTCAATTGGATCAAATATAAATGGATTATATTTTAAAAAGTTGTGATTTTTATAAACTCCTAACTCACTTATATTTTATAAAAGCTCCTAGATTTTTATAAAACTTATAAAAATTAATCACCAACTCTTGGATTAAGCTAGAGAGCTTGTAAGCTTGACAACTCACTATTATACAATGGTTAATCACTTGATTAGGGGCTATATAAAGGAGCTTAGGCTCAAGCTTGCTCCCTTGTCCCTCAACACACAAACATATCACTCTCCTCCCTCTCTCCCTTGTTTTCGGCAGCCCCACCACCGAGAACCCCCCTGCCCCGCCGCTGCTCCGCCGGCCAGCCACCCCCCCGCCGCCGCTACGCCGCCGCCGGACCGCCGGAATCCGCCACCACCTCCACCGAATTTCCTTCTCTCTTTTGTGAGTGTTTCTAACTCACATTTCCATCTCCTTTCACCCTTTGAACCCTTCAAGTCTTGACAACAAAAACAACTAAATTGATCAAAGAATGCTTGGATTTTGTTAAATCAACTAACAAAACTCTTTTTCCTTACCTCCTTCTTCCAAGATCAAACACTTCTTTGGTGCATTTAAAATGCTTAAAGATAACCAAAGAGTGTGGTGAAACACACTTATGAAATCTAAGGAAAGTAATATGGTGTGCACCATGAATCTTGATTATGAAACCTTGGTTTCATAAGTTAGTTGATTTGAACAAAATACAAGCCTCTTCATATAAACTAAGTGTTAACTAGAAATCTATACATGTTTATATTTATTTGTCCTAACACAAATGTGTTAGTGATTGTTATTTACATTTCCATGTCCTAACACAAATGTGTTAGTGATTGTATTTATTTTTCTTGTCCTAACACAAATGTGTTAGTGATTGCATTTAAATATATTTGGTCCCAACACATATATGTTGGTTGATTGTTATTATTTCATAATGCTTAGTAAAAATGTTAACTAACTATATATAAAACCATGTTATATTATGTTAACTTATTACATGAAATGATAATAAACAAATATATAAACTAAGAAAACATGGACTTATTTAAATAAAAGTTACATATGTAACCTATGACTAAAACAAAAGAATATACTTCTTAAAATAAGTCAAGTAACATATTAAATGTGTTACCAATGATTAAATGATTGGACAAAAAGAGTAAAAATAAATGATAGATTTGATAAGAATAATATTTATGTCAAATGATTAATTTGACATAAATACTTGGATTTATTACAAGTTTTAACCTTTCTTGGAATTTACTAGAAATGGACATTTTATAAAAAGATTCTTTTTGAAGATAAATATTTTCATAAAAGATTTTTATAAAAATAAACCAAGACAAATCATTTGTTTAAAATGTCTTCAAAGGCTTTTAATGTTACTTTGATAAAAACGAAGTATACAAAAATGAACCGACGTTCGTTGGAGATTTTAAATAAAAGTCAAGTTCATTAAATCAAATGTTATAAATCCAAGCGCCATCATAAATGTTTTTATCAACATTTTTCTATATAATATTTCATGAACTTGAAATATTAACCAACCTTTGGAAATGATTAAATGTCAAAAACCTTAAATGATCTTTCTTAAGGATGTATGTTTTATAAAATAAAACAAACGTTAATAATTATTTTTGACAAGTAATTATTTGCAAAAGACTTAAACTTTGTTTTATTCACCAAACAATTGTTGATCATAATTATTTAAAATAATTATAACTTGCAAGATTAACAAATCGAATAAGTAATTATTTAATTAAAATAATTATTCGAACTTGTGAAAATAATAATAAACATTATTATTTTTCTTTTTACTCGATGTTCAGGACTTGATTTAATTATTGAAAATGATTATTTGTTTATATTTATTGGACATAAATATAAATAACCATAAATGTATTTAATAAATAAATACAAGTTAACGAGTTTTCAATAATACAAACGGACTTAAATCGTCAAGACTTGACCGGTATCACTTGGGTGACTTATGTTACTCAAATGATCATAGACCTTATGCATGTGCTATTTAATTATTTAGGACGTTACGTGCTACCGTCCTTTGCTGCTTAAATACCGCTTATCTGCTAAAACTGTGAGTTTCACGGCCCCTTTTCCTTTTAACTGTTTCATACTTGGGGGAGAAATCATGAAAACTGATTAAATGCTTTTTACTTAATATTATGGTTTACTTGTTAGCCGTATGACTACTTGTTCTCTTACTGATTGCCCAACTTGGTACATTATCGTTATAAACGTTTGTACAACCGAAAATCCCATCATTAATTGATTTCAATTAGTTCTGTACGAAACGATAGCTAGTGAATAGATCTATTTGGGTTGACAACCCTACCCTAACTGGTAGCTCCAGTTCTGACTCCGGATTGTCTGGGGGTACACGTCAGTTATTCTGCACTGTTTAACATCTCTGGGCAAGAGATGCCGGGTGGGTAAACTGTTAGTATTTGGAATCAAGGTTCAGGTGAGATCATACAACAACAACAATAAACCCTGATAATATTTAAGTATACCGAAACTGTTTTACAACTGTTTACAACTGTTTAACTATCGAGTCCTAAACCTGTGAACCTCACCAACTTTATGTTGACCCGTTTTATATTCATGATTTCTTAGGTAATTGACGAGACTTCCTTGAAGACATGCAAATGGGGCTTACAACTGCTAACGGACCTGTCCTTGGAGTCATAGTCCCAACTATCCAATTTAACTATTTTAAGCTTTTAATGATCGTTTAAGACTTATGTTTTTAAATTGTAAAACATTGATGTTTCCACTACTCTTTCCGCTGCAATGAAACGAATTAATGTTTTATGAAGTTTTTAAATTATTAGAAGTGTTCTATGTATCCTCGACTATGATTCCATTCTCGCTCACACCCGAAACCGTTGACCGGGGTGTGACAGATTGGTATCAGAGCCGTGGTTATAGCGAACCAGGATAAACAAACAAACAAAACAAAACGGGAACCAAGCCTGGACTATAACCCACTCCGAAGCGACCATTTGCATGTCAAGACCTCATATGCTTACTTATGTTTACTTATGTGTTACCACTTTACCATGATGTTACTGACACAGTTCCTTTTGGAATATTTTCGCAGTGATGGCTTCGAAAGAGGTCATTTGCGTTGCCGATTCTGAGGAGGAGCCCAGTGTTGAGTACACGCCATCACCCGAAGACTACATCCCTTCCAGCCCCGAGACAGAGGGCGCCACTGTGGGAGTCATACGCCCGAACCCTATACCAGCAGGTTTCTTGAGTCCTATCAGGCGTAGGACCTCCGACGACACCCCCGACCACCCTGCTCCCACCGCCACTACTGGCGGTGCAGCCACTGCGGATGCCACTAGCTCCGCCGACCCCTTCGCAGGCCGAGATCGGTCTGTGAAGACCTTTGTCGCCACGCCTGGTGGCGGCAGACGGGGATTTACCCCGGGGCGGGCAGCTGGCCCATCCCGGACTAGGGAGGTCCGACGTACCTCTGGTGAGCCCGCGCCCAAGCGGCGCCAGGTGTTCGACTTACCCCACCTCGCCTGGATACCCGACCAGATCCAGCACTGGCGGATCATCGAGGAGTTCCCGAGCTGTTATGATCGGGGAGAGTCCTCACTTCCTGATCCCTTCCGCCGAGTGCCTCTGGGTATCTCGCCCTTTACTCACGAGCCCATCCCTGACACCGTTCCATTACTGGTGGCTCGTTTGAGACGCCTTGAGGCCGATCTGGGGGAGCTGAACGCTGATATCGGTCAGCTACCTGCAGCCACTGAGGTGTTTCACCTCAGGAACCAGATGGCTGAGCTGACCGGGCGCATGCGCGCCACTGACGGCGCCATGGAGTCCCTCCATGCCCACATGACTGGGGTCAGCATGGCCACGACTGACCTGCTTCTCTCGCACGAGAGGTTGCAGGGGAGAGTCTCTGCCTTGGAGTTCGTCTCCGGACGACTTCTCGCCACTCTCCAGGCCTTGACCCAGAGACCACCGGTCTTCTTCATGCCCCCAGGACCTCCACCACCCCCACCAGCATTCTAGGTAGATGAGACCTAGTAACTTTTGATAGCCATTTTATGGATGAAACATGTTAGCATTAGTCAGGATTGGGACTGCGAGCCCACGATGCAAACTTGTTATTTTGGATGTGTTTTATCTGTAATATGGTAACAAACTTGATGTATGAATTCCGATGATTATGCTATGGGAAAAATCTTTTGTTATGTTACAATTCATGTGTATGTTTATGTTATGTTCATGTTATAGTTATGTTGTGATTGTGTAATTATATTGTTACGACATGTTGTATCACTTCACCATTCCTATCTTATGTTCTTGGTTGTGTTGCGTGAAAATGTTTTGGCAATTGATGTATGTCGTGGCAGTTATTCTCGAGCATGTAATAACCCCATTTACATATTATCTAAATTTTTCTTTATGTTGACAATTGTAACTTAAAGCAAAATCATGCCACCGAGACGCCGAACCACCAGGAACTCTTCACCTCCTCCACCTCCTCCCCCTATGACTCCCGAGGAAATCGAGGAGATGATTGCTAATCGCGTAGCAGAAACTGTTGCCGCTGCGGAAGCCCAGCGTCAAAACGACAATGGGGCGCGCGGTAAGTACGAATTAACCAATGTTAGAAAAACACCCGATTACAATTTTCCTAAATTGTATTCAATGTTTCAATCTAACAATTGCAGGCCCCCGTGAATGTTCATACAAGGACTTTATGAACTGCAAACCCTCAAATTTCAAGGGTTCCGAAGGCGCTGTTGGGTTAGTTCGCTGGTTTGAGAAAATGGAGTCCGTCTTCCGCATAAGCAACTGCCCCGAGCAGTACATGGTCAAGTATTCCACCTGCGCTCTAACTGATAGCGCTCTGACCTGGTGGAACTCCCATGCCGATGCCATGGGGACTGATTTGGCCTATGCCATGACTTGGGACGAGCTCAAACAGCTGCTTCGCGATGAGTACTGCCCTAGAGAAGAGCTTCAGAAGCTCGAAGCTGAATTCTGGAACCTCACCATGAACGGAGCCGACGTTGCCGGCTATACCAAGAGGTTCCGTGAGCTCGCTCATCTCTGTCCGACCATGATCACTCCTCTCTACAAGAAGATTGAACGGTACATTTGGGGACTTGCACCCCATATTCAGGGAAATGTCCTTTCCTCGAATCCTCAGACTTTTCAGGATGCTGTGCGCCTGGCACACAACCTGATTTACCAAGCCAACCGTCAAGGTGTGAATCTTGACAAGAAGAAGTCTGAGAACAAGGCCCCTGAAACCAGTACCACTCCTCCCACCAACAAGAAACCTGATAACAAGCGGAAACGCGGATTCTGGAGGAACCGCGATGATAAGGCCCCTGCCAAGGAAGCTGAAACTGTGAAGGTCTTTGCTGCTACTACCCCTGCCCATGTTGTCCGAAAGACTGGATACAACGGTGGAGCACCTCTGTGCAACAAGTGCAATCTCCACCACACACTTGATTGTGGCAACGTCTACTGCAACATCTGCAAGACGAAAGGGCACGTAGCACGGGACTGTCCGAAGCGCACCTGTTACGGTTGCGGAACCACCGGGCACTACAAGAAGGATTGCCCGAAGGCAGGAAACCAGGACCCGAATCAGGCTAGAGGAAGAGCCTTTGTAATCAATGCCGGAGAGGCTCGCCGTGACCCCAACACGGTGACGGGTACGTTTCTACTAAACAATCATTATGCTTCCGTTTTATTCGATACTGGTGCTGATAGGAGCTTTGTGTCTACCGAATTTGGTCAATTACTCGAAATTACCCCTGTTGCCTTAGACACTAAGTTCACAGTAGAATTAGCAAACGGAGAATTAGTAGAAACTAGCATTATTTATCCCAATTGCTCATTAGAACTCTCCGATCATCCCTTCAGCATTGATTTGATGCCTGTAGAACTAGGAAGTTTTGATGTTATCATAGGCATGGACTGGTTATCTAAGAACCGTGCGGAAATCGTGTGCCATGAGAAATTAGTTAGGATGCCACTCGAAGATGGCAACACTCTAAACGTACAAGGCGAGAAGAGTGGAACCCAACTAAACCTCATATCTAGTATGAAGGCACGAAAGTTCCTTCGTAAAGGATGTCAGGCCATCCTAGCACACGTAACTGAGAAGAAACCAAAGGAGAAGAACATAGCAGATGTTCCCGTTGTCCGCGAATACCCGGAAGTCTTTCCCGAAGACTTGCCAGGTTTACCGCCGACGCGACAAGTGGAGTTTCGCATTGACTTAGCCCCAGGTGCCGCCCCCGTAGCCAGATCCCCGTACCGTCTGGCACCTTCTGAGATGCAGGAGTTATCTAGCCAATTGCAAGAATTGCTAGATAAAGGCTTCATCCGACCAAGCCACTCTCCGTGGGGAGCACCCGTGCTATTTGTCAAGAAGAAAGATGGAACTTTTCGGATGTGCATCGACTACCGGGAGCTGAACAAACTGACTGTGAAGAACCGTTACCCGCTTCCTAGGATCGACGATCTGTTTGATCAACTTCAAGGATCGAGCTTCTACTCCAAGATCGATCTAAGATCAGGATACCATCAACTCAGAGTTAGAGATGAAGACGTTACGAAGACAGCATTCAGAACACGCTATGGCCATTATGAGTTCCTCGTAATGCCATTTGGTTTGACAAACGCACCTGCAGTGTTCATGGACCTGATGAACCGCGTATGCAAACCCTACCTGGATAAGTTCGTTATCGTGTTCATTGACGACATCCTTATCTACTCCCGTAGTAAGGAAGAACACGAACAACATCTGAGACTTATTCTGGAGTTGCTGAAGAAGGAAGAACTCTACGCGAAGTTTTCCAAATGTGACTTTTGGATTCGCGAAGTTCACTTTCTGGGCCATGTGATCAATGATCGAGGAATCCACGTGGATCCCACAAAAATTGAGGCAATCAAGGATTGGAGCACGCCAACGACTCCAACCGAGATTCGACAATTTTTAGGTCTTGCTGGCTATTACCGCCGATTTATCGAGAACTTCTCAAAGATAGCCCAGCCACTCACCGCCCTGACCCAGAAAGATAAGAAATTTATATGGGATGCCAAGACTGAAGCAGCATTTCAGTTACTGAAGCAGAAGCTTTGTGATGCCCCGATTCTGTCACTACCTGATGGAATCGAAGACTTCGTTGTCTACTGCGATGCCTCGCATCAAGGTTTAGGGTGTGTATTGATGCAACGAGAGAAAGTCATCGCATACGCATCACGACAACTGAAGATTCACGAGAAGAACTATACCACTCATGACTTGGAACTCGGAGCCGTCGTCTTTGCTCTCAAAATCTGGAGGCACTATCTTTATGGTACCCAATGTACCATATTCACCGATCATAAGAGCCTCCAACATATTTTCAATCAGAAGGAATTGAATATGAGGCAACGCCGATGGGTGGAACTGCTAAATGATTACGAATGCGAGATTCGTTATCATCCAGGCAAGGCTAACGTTGTAGCCGATGCCTTAAGCAGGAAAGAGCATGCCAAACCTCGCCGCGTCCGAGCATTAGGCATGACCATCCACTCAAACCTGAATTCTCAAGTGCGCGACGCACAAACTGAAGCCCTGAAACCAGAGAACCTAACTGAAGAAGGTTTACGTGGAATGGAGAAGCAACTAGAAGAGAAACCTGATGGAACCAGGGTCTTCATGGATAGGTTATGGGTACCGGTCTATGGAGGGTTAAGGCAATTGATTTTCGATGAAGCCCACAAATCGAGATATTCCATTCACCCCGGATCAGACAAGATGTACCACGGTCTGAAGAAACAGTTCTGGTGGCCTAACATGAAAGCCGAGATAGCCACCTATGTCGGCAAGTGCTTAACATGTTCGAAGGTCAAAGCCGAATACCAGAAGCCCTCTGGATTGTTGACTCAACCGGTAATCCCCGAATGGAAATGGGAAGAGATTTCCATGGACTTCATCACAAAGTTGCCTAAATCTAGATCTGGTTATGATGCTATCTGGGTGAT
Source organism: Deinandra increscens subsp. villosa (assembly GCA_039602395.1). NCBI lineage: Eukaryota > Viridiplantae > Streptophyta > Magnoliopsida > Asterales > Asteraceae > Deinandra > Deinandra increscens. Next base: position 35,783 of record JBCNJP010007455.1, read on the forward strand.
AGTCGATCGATTGACGAAGTCAGCACACTTCTTACCGGTCAATGAGACGGATAAGATGGATAAGCGAGCCAAACTTTACATAAAGGAAGTCGTCTCGCGCCATGGTGTGCCCAAATCCATCATATCCGACCGAGACAGTCGATTCACCGCACACTTCTGGAAATCTCTACAGAAAGCTTTGGGTACTCGACTCGATATGAGTACTGCCTACCATCCGCAGACAGATGGCCAAAGTGAGAGAACGATCCAAACGCTTGAGGATATGCTGAGAGCATGTGTGATAGATTTCGGACCTAAGTGGGACGAGCACCTCCCTCTTGCCGAATTCTCGTATAACAATAGTTATCACACCAGCATCCAAGCCGCTCCTTTCGAAGCACTTTATGGGAGAAAGTGCAGATCCCCGCTCTGCTGGAATGAGGTTGGCGACAGTCAGTTGACTGGACCCGAGCTAATCTTTGAAACGACTGAATTAATCTTCCGGATCCGAGATCGCCTGAGAGCTGCCCGAGACAGGCAAAAGAGCTACGCCGACAACCGACGAAAACCCTTGGCCTTCAAAAAGGGTGATCGTGTCATGCTAAAGGTATCACCTTGGAAAGGTGTCATCCGGTTCGGCAAACGAGGAAAGCTCAACCCTCGTTACATTGGTCCCTTTGAAATCACTGAAACCATCGGACCAGTAGCCTATCGTTTGAACCTGCCTGCCGAGCTAAGCAGCGTTCACAATGTCTTTCATGTCTGTAATCTTAAGAAATGCTTATCTGATGAAACGCCCATCGTTCCTCTTGATGAGATTCAAGTGGACGAAACCTTACACTTCATTGAGGAACCCGTGGAGATACTTGACCGAGAAATCAAACAACTGAAGCATAGCCGCATTCCCATAGTAAAGGTACGATGGAACTCTAGACGAGGACCAGAGTATACATGGGAACGCGAAGATCAAATGCGCCGAAAGTATCCACGCCTGTTTGAGAACGTTGCAATCCACCAGTAACCAAGACTGAATTTCGGGACGAAATTCTTCTAACTGGGGGAGAATGTGACAACCCGTCCGAATCAGGTCAAACCTCTCTCCGTTGACTTTCGTTGACTTTTAAATTACGTAATAGTTATGTGATTTACTGATTTAATACATGAATAACCGTGATAGTTAAATGATTAATCGACTTCGATTCCACCTTAAACTAAATATATGCGTACGTAAAATATAACGTCCATCGTATAAGTAAATGTGGAATTTCAACAATAAGAAATTAAATATAAAATTTGACATTTTATATTTTTATCAAACCGTTACAAACCGATAAAACGTTTTACGAACTTACACGAGGTGTTACGTTGTCAAGACTTAGCCAATATCCAAGACGTTTAGCCTATTGGGCCCAGTAAGCCCATTAAGCCCAAAATAACTCCGATCGACCCGAAAATTTAACCGAACACTCGTAACAACTAGTCGAGCAAAACCCCGAACTCGGAAACCCGACCCGCGGCCCAGATTGTATTGGGCCGTAACCGGCCCAAACCTTTTCCTTTTCCTCTCGCGGCCCGCATCACCAAGCCAATTGGGCTTCGGCCCGATCCACCTCACTAATTCGATTGGGCTTCGGCCCAATCCCCCTCGTGAACCCGAACTGGGCTTCGGCCCGGTTACCTCTCCAAACCGAATGGGCTTCGGCCCATTCCCCCACTTTGAAATCAATTGGGCTTCGGCCCAATGCTAAACAAAATAATAATTTTGTTTTAAGCCCACAATGTTTTATAAATTTTATAAACCAACTCAATTATATAACCCACTAATATTTTTATAAAACTTGGGTTAACAACGTTTATAAAAATAAAAACCACTTTTCAATTGGATCAAATATAAATGGATTATATTTTAAAAAGTTGTGATTTTTATAAACTCCTAACTCACTTATATTTTATAAAAGCTCCTAGATTTTTATAAAACTTATAAAAATTAATCACCAACTCTTGGATTAAGCTAGAGAGCTTGTAAGCTTGACAACTCACTATTATACAATGGTTAATCACTTGATTAGGGGCTATATAAAGGAGCTTAGGCTCAAGCTTGCTCCCTTGTCCCTCAACACACAAACATATCACTCTCCTCCCTCTCTCCCTTGTTTTCGGCAGCCCCACCACCGAGAACCCCCCTGCCCCGCCGCTGCTCCGCCGGCCAGCCACCCCCCCGCCGCCGCTACGCCGCCGCCGGACCGCCGGAATCCGCCACCACCTCCACCGAATTTCCTTCTCTCTTTTGTGAGTGTTTCTAACTCACATTTCCATCTCCTTTCACCCTTTGAACCCTTCAAGTCTTGACAACAAAAACAACTAAATTGATCAAAGAATGCTTGGATTTTGTTAAATCAACTAACAAAACTCTTTTTCCTTACCTCCTTCTTCCAAGATCAAACACTTCTTTGGTGCATTTAAAATGCTTAAAGATAACCAAAGAGTGTGGTGAAACACACTTATGAAATCTAAGGAAAGTAATATGGTGTGCACCATGAATCTTGATTATGAAACCTTGGTTTCATAAGTTAGTTGATTTGAACAAAATACAAGCCTCTTCATATAAACTAAGTGTTAACTAGAAATCTATACATGTTTATATTTATTTGTCCTAACACAAATGTGTTAGTGATTGTTATTTACATTTCCATGTCCTAACACAAATGTGTTAGTGATTGTATTTATTTTTCTTGTCCTAACACAAATGTGTTAGTGATTGCATTTAAATATATTTGGTCCCAACACATATATGTTGGTTGATTGTTATTATTTCATAATGCTTAGTAAAAATGTTAACTAACTATATATAAAACCATGTTATATTATGTTAACTTATTACATGAAATGATAATAAACAAATATATAAACTAAGAAAACATGGACTTATTTAAATAAAAGTTACATATGTAACCTATGACTAAAACAAAAGAATATACTTCTTAAAATAAGTCAAGTAACATATTAAATGTGTTACCAATGATTAAATGATTGGACAAAAAGAGTAAAAATAAATGATAGATTTGATAAGAATAATATTTATGTCAAATGATTAATTTGACATAAATACTTGGATTTATTACAAGTTTTAACCTTTCTTGGAATTTACTAGAAATGGACATTTTATAAAAAGATTCTTTTTGAAGATAAATATTTTCATAAAAGATTTTTATAAAAATAAACCAAGACAAATCATTTGTTTAAAATGTCTTCAAAGGCTTTTAATGTTACTTTGATAAAAACGAAGTATACAAAAATGAACCGACGTTCGTTGGAGATTTTAAATAAAAGTCAAGTTCATTAAATCAAATGTTATAAATCCAAGCGCCATCATAAATGTTTTTATCAACATTTTTCTATATAATATTTCATGAACTTGAAATATTAACCAACCTTTGGAAATGATTAAATGTCAAAAACCTTAAATGATCTTTCTTAAGGATGTATGTTTTATAAAATAAAACAAACGTTAATAATTATTTTTGACAAGTAATTATTTGCAAAAGACTTAAACTTTGTTTTATTCACCAAACAATTGTTGATCATAATTATTTAAAATAATTATAACTTGCAAGATTAACAAATCGAATAAGTAATTATTTAATTAAAATAATTATTCGAACTTGTGAAAATAATAATAAACATTATTATTTTTCTTTTTACTCGATGTTCAGGACTTGATTTAATTATTGAAAATGATTATTTGTTTATATTTATTGGACATAAATATAAATAACCATAAATGTATTTAATAAATAAATACAAGTTAACGAGTTTTCAATAATACAAACGGACTTAAATCGTCAAGACTTGACCGGTATCACTTGGGTGACTTATGTTACTCAAATGATCATAGACCTTATGCATGTGCTATTTAATTATTTAGGACGTTACGTGCTACCGTCCTTTGCTGCTTAAATACCGCTTATCTGCTAAAACTGTGAGTTTCACGGCCCCTTTTCCTTTTAACTGTTTCATACTTGGGGGAGAAATCATGAAAACTGATTAAATGCTTTTTACTTAATATTATGGTTTACTTGTTAGCCGTATGACTACTTGTTCTCTTACTGATTGCCCAACTTGGTACATTATCGTTATAAACGTTTGTACAACCGAAAATCCCATCATTAATTGATTTCAATTAGTTCTGTACGAAACGATAGCTAGTGAATAGATCTATTTGGGTTGACAACCCTACCCTAACTGGTAGCTCCAGTTCTGACTCCGGATTGTCTGGGGGTACACGTCAGTTATTCTGCACTGTTTAACATCTCTGGGCAAGAGATGCCGGGTGGGTAAACTGTTAGTATTTGGAATCAAGGTTCAGGTGAGATCATACAACAACAACAATAAACCCTGATAATATTTAAGTATACCGAAACTGTTTTACAACTGTTTACAACTGTTTAACTATCGAGTCCTAAACCTGTGAACCTCACCAACTTTATGTTGACCCGTTTTATATTCATGATTTCTTAGGTAATTGACGAGACTTCCTTGAAGACATGCAAATGGGGCTTACAACTGCTAACGGACCTGTCCTTGGAGTCATAGTCCCAACTATCCAATTTAACTATTTTAAGCTTTTAATGATCGTTTAAGACTTATGTTTTTAAATTGTAAAACATTGATGTTTCCACTACTCTTTCCGCTGCAATGAAACGAATTAATGTTTTATGAAGTTTTTAAATTATTAGAAGTGTTCTATGTATCCTCGACTATGATTCCATTCTCGCTCACACCCGAAACCGTTGACCGGGGTGTGACAGCGTCGCCACCACCGTCAATGTTGTCATCGCGCGCTGTTGATTTGTTAGCTCACCAGTTTGAGTCGGGATTCTCGTTTGGTACTAGCAACAGGTCATTGCATCCCGGTGTCACAAACGGTTGTCCGGAACCGGCTAAGGTATATCTATATTCTTTAGATATCCAGTTTTATTTATTTATTTTATTAAATAAATTAATGTGTTTGCGTCATGTCAGTGATCTGATCCTGTTAACGATTTTATTGTGTTCGTGTAATTTTATATATTTTGATTCATAATTAATGTCTTATTTAATTGTAAATAAATATATATGTGACAAACACAACAGAATCTCCCTGGACAATGTAGTACACACTCTTAGACTTCACTCACAACTATGTGTAAAATGAACACAATAAACCTATTTATACTTGAACACACTCAACGAACTGGACAGTCAACGAACGTTCCGTGTTCGTTGCTTAGTTCGTTGGTGGTTCGCTGGAGTCTAAGAGACAAATTCAACTTACAATCCAAACACCTAGACCAAGCATTATAGACAACATATAATGTCCTAACACACTTAAATGTATCCTGCGATATGTAAAGGAACGTTGAATATGGGGATATACATGCATCATTCTCAATCTTCTACCCCGATTGCCTACACATATGCCGATTCGACAAGGTGCCTGGATACCCGCTACTCTACTTTTGGTTATTGTGTCTTCTTGGGTGACAACCTCAATTCTTGGTCATCCAAAAGACAAAGTACTATCTCTTGATCTAGCGCTGAAACCGAATACCGGGGAGTTGCTGATCATGTTGTTGCTGAAGTTTGTTGGCTCAGAAACCTGTTACTCGAACTAGGTCGCTCTCCCAGTCGCACCTCTCTAGTTTATAGTGATAACACAAGTGTTATCTACATGTCTGGGAACCCTTTTCATCATTAGTACATTAACACATTGAGATAAGCATCCACTTCGTGCACGAAAACGTCCGCCAAGGCAACATTCGCGTCATACATGTACTCTCTCGATATCAGTATGCGGATATCTTCACTAAAGACCTTCCAAGACTATTGTTTTATGATCTTTGGTCCACTCTAAGTATCCGTAAACATTCTCCTTAAACTGATATGGCATATTAGACTAGATGACTGCATTTTATGTATTTAATAGAATATCGTATAAAACTGTCATTTGTCACTTGTAGTAGATTAAATTTATTTTAAAATTGCTTTTCAAATTTTATATAAAATAGAAAAGAATATAATAATCTTATAGGAAACATTCTCTATGTTTTAGATACTTTTATATTTACTATATTTTCTAAATTTTAAATTTACTATAATATTATCTGGAGCGACGAGTGAATTGAAAAAACCTTTGACCTTGGAAGAATGAAGCTTTGAATTTGACAGGGTCCCATCTCATCCATCGGACCTTCTGCAACCTATCACTTTTCTGGTCGTCTTTAGCCATGAGGCGCGCCTTACGTCGTCGTTTCAAAACATGGGCGCAGTATCTATCTTTATAATTGATGATTTATTCTTTAGACCGACCGGCCGGACCGGCGCTAGATCATTCGTTCATACACTTTAATTTTAAATTAATACGCTTTACTTACGATTACTTTGTGTACGTGTACGTACGTATACAATTTAGTGAATATTAAATAATAATAATAATGATTAGCCAAAATTCTGATTGTCAGTCAATTTTCTTCTTCAATTATTTGATCGAGCTATTATATATATATATATATTAAAGCTAGCTATTATATAAGAGAGAGAGAAAGAGAGATTTAGAAGAATCTACTTATCGATCGATCGAAATTAAATAACACCCAAACACACACACACACATAGATCGAGTAGAGCTGTGATGAATAATCTACTACTACTTCCATGGCGGCGGTCACTGCTGCTATTCTTCTTCTTCTTCTTATTCTTCTTGATTGGTGGTCATGAAAGTGAATGCAGAAGAACCAGCAGCAGCGATCATGTGTTTCGAGTACCTGCTCCCAACTCTCGATTTTCCGGCGGCCACTTTTTCGGCTTCTTGCCTAAAAGAAAAACACCACTTCCGGCTTCCGGTCCGTCAAGAAAACACAACGACATAGGCCCTCAGACCAGCTGGAGGCTTCCATGAACTGAACCTAGCTACTCCAATTCATCTAGCAGCTATTTATTTGTGGGAGCTAGAGGATCCATCGAATGAATATATATTTGTAATTAGTCACATCATATCTTTTCTCTTCTTTTTTTTTAATTAATTTAGCTAGTGACCGGAGACTTAATTAATTATTGATTTATATACATATATACTGATCAATGTCTTACGTACGACTTAGATGTGGCCGGTTTTCTTAAAACTTAACTACGTACCTAAATTAGAAGCTAGCTAGCTACATGTAAAAAATCATTTATTTATTTTATATATCAACCATATATATATATATATCGTTTTAATTATTTCGGACTAACTAACTAACTAGCTTCTTGTTTAACTATTAAAATACGTACTAGAGTGATTTATGTCAACATACATTAGCTAGAGCTTCAATCCCCATCCACTGGTATATATATTTTTTTGTTCGTATATTTGTAATCTAGCTAGCTAGCTTGATCTATAAAGTTGTATATGAATCATGTTAATTATTGTTTATTTATTATCACAATATATTAAGTTAAATTTTAAGATGATTAGTCCTGGGAGAGATGTATAACATGATATCAAAACAAATAAAATCTCACTCATGCATTAATTAAGTATAACTTAATAATTATTATATACAATGATCATATCAGAAGCTAGCTTTAAATCGTTAGTTATAAATTGCATGTACGTTAACCAAATGAAAGAGGGATGGTATTTGTGCAAATTAATTAAGGTAATAAAAACTAATTAATTACGATACAATATTCTTTTCTTTGTTTTTAAATTAATGTGTTTGTATTTTTTTATTTTTTTTAACGGCATTACACATTTTCTTCCACCTATTTTACACTATTACCAAGATTTGAACCTTGATCTCTATAAAAAAGGTCCAATGTATCCAAAACAGACAAGGGGAGGTCGTTTCTCGACCAAAATCTGACCTCCTTCTACGTGGGGAATCTGCCAGACGGTTGCTCGGTTGAGGATATTAAACGGGAGTGCAAGAACTTCGGAAAGGTTTCGGATGTTTTCGTGGCTAGAAAGAGGAATAAGCTAGGGCAAAGATTTGGCTTCGTTAAATTCGATGGGGTTAAGGACAGCAGGGAGTTAGAGAGGGTGTTGAAACACATCAGAGTGGGTAATTCCAGGGTTGAGGTAAACTTGGAGAGGTTTGATAGGGGAGGGGCTCCGGTTGTCAATGGTTTGGTGAAGGGGCGTCTGGGCCCGAAGGTGGTGGAGGAGAATATTCAGGTCCAGAAGGGCCAAAAGGTGGCTGTGGGAAAGGCGGCTATTTTCCAAGGTTTTTCTCAAGGTGGTATTTCTTATGCTCAAAAAGTTGCAGGGGGTTTGCCGGTGGAGAAAGAAGCGACAAAAGTGATCGACGTTAATGGTTTTGTGTCTCCGGCGTTGGGGGAATGGCATGGCAGGGCGTTGCTGGGGAGAACTGTGGATCTTAAGAGTTTATGTAGCCTGGATAAATTTGTTGGAAATGAAGATTTTGATTCTTTTGAAGTTAGATATCTTGGAGTCTATTGGTTCTTTTGGTTTTCATAAACCCAGGGGAAGCCTCTGGTTTCTTGGAGGAGGAATTTAGTTGGAGAAGGTGGTTCTCTAAACTCTCTGTCTGGAGGGGTCAGAGTTTCCAACCGGAGAGACTGATTTGGGTGTCTATCGGAGGGGTCCCTCCGCATCTGTGGGACGATAGAATTTTCAACAAGATCGGGGGTTCCCTCGGTGAAGTGGTGTCGGGTTCTAACGCTGATTTGAATGATGGAATGATGAACAGGAGCTGTGTGGGGGTTATCGTTAATGGGTGGAAACCTCTTCCGAGGGAGGTGGTGATTCTTTGGCAAGGGAAAAGATTCTCCTGTGGGTTATGTGAAATCAATCGGGACTGGAAGCCAGATTTTGTCAGTGCAATTGATCGGGAGGCTGAGAAGAATCGAAGATTTTGGCTCAGGTCGGAGGTGCATAGGGAGCCGGAGATAGTAGGGGGTGAGTCGCCGGTGTCTCCGGTGAGATCGGAAGGGGAGCAGTCGTGTGGGAGTTCGAAGGGGCGCAATCATGAAAGTAGTGCTGCATGCGCCGACGTTGTGCATGGGGAAAAGGTGTCCTCGAAAAGGGCCAGCCAGGAAAGTCTTTTGGGCCAAGTGGGGTTGGGCCGGGGTAGTAATTTGGAGAAAGAAGTGGTGGAGAGCCCAAGACGGTCGGAGGTGGGCTTGGGCCTGGATCAATCGCCCGGGGAAAGGGAAAACATCAATAGAATTAATATGAATATGCCTGAAGCGGTGGTTTCTTCCTCGGAGTCATCGCTGGGCAGTTTTGACCTAAATAGTCCTCCAACAAAGTTGCGATCAAAGAAATCGGCTAGGGAGAAGGAGATCGTCCGGCCAGGGGTCACTACGAGGGCTCAAAGTGCGAGATGTAGACAAGAGATGGAGGATTTGGTTCTTGCAAATGAAGTTATTGCCGATCTACAGAGAAGGGCGGAAGTTCAGGCGGAGGAATTAGGGTATCGCTCGACTGGAAACTGTGGGGAGGAGAGGGTTGAGCTTCGCCCTGGTCGGCCTATTGGGAAAGCTTTGGCCAAGTCGGGGTTCCAGAGGGCTAACTCGGTGGTCGATGATGAGGTAGGGGAAACTATTGCAGTTGCGGCCAGTGTAAACATCAATTTAAAGGATTTTTCTGGTGAGGTGCAAAGGCTAGTGAGAGAAGAGGAGTCTGTAGGTAGAGTTTGATGGATCTGTTATCGTTGAACGTTAAAGGGGTGGGGGATGAAAAGAAGTGGATCTGGGTGTCGTCTATTAGAGCCAAATTCAGGTTAGTCTTTGTTTGTTTACAAGAAACTCAGCTGGTTGACGGGAGTAAAATTCCTGTTGATAAGTTGTGGGGTGGTAGAGGTGCTGCGGCCGATTGGATCAATGCTAATGGTAGATCTGGGGGGCTGGTTTCTATTTGGAATCCAAATGCTTTCATGGTGAAGAATGTGGTGAAGGAGGATTATTTCTTGATCACTTCTGGTATGTTCATTGGCTCCGATGTTGTTTTGAATATTGTGAATGTGTATTCCCCTCATAGTCTTCCTTGTAAGAGGAGGTTGTGGGATAGGTTGGTTGTCCATAGATGGTCTATGGAGGGGCTTTGGATCTTCTGTGGGGATTTTAATGAGGTGAGACAGGAGGACGAGCGTCTGCGGTCGAAGTTTCTCCCGGGTGGAGCTCTTGCTTTTAATGCGTTTATAGATCGTGCGGGGCTGTCGGAATATAATATGGGGGGGCTGCGTTTTACTTTTTGTGAAGGGTTCGGAAAGTCTTACAGCAAGCTTGATAGAGTTTTGGTCTGCGCGGGGTTTAGGGATAGATGGCCTGCTGTCTCCTTGGTGGCGTTGGAGAGAAAATGGTCTGACCATGCCCCTCTGGTGTTTAGATCGTCTCTGATAGACTATGGCCCGTGTCCCTTTCGTTTCTATAATTCGTGGTTAAAGTGGGATGGTATAGATGAGGTGGTCAAAAAAGCAATAGCCTCGGTTTCAATGGTTGGGGCGCCTGATGTGGTTTTAATGAGAAAGTTAAAGGCTATAAAATTGGAGTTGAAGACTTGGGTTAAAAAGAAAAAGGAGGAGAGGTCTGGGCCGAAACAGAGACTGGAGGGGGTATGTAATATGTTAGATAGCTTGGGGGAGTGTAGATCGCTATCCGTTGAGGAAATGGATAAATGGGCGGAGCTTAAAGCTGATCTCCTGAAAATGGAGGAAGATTATGTCGAAGAGCTTAAGACTAAGGCTAGAGTGAGATGGTGTAAAGAGGGGGATGAAAATTCCTCTTTCTTTCATGGGGTTATCAAGCAGAACTTGGCTATAAATAGGATAAATGGTCTCATGTGTAATGGGAATTGGCAGGAAGATCCGGAGAGGGTTAAAGGTATTATCTTGGATCACTTTAAAGGTAGGTTCTCTAAGGTGGGTGGAATAAGGCCGGTTATGGTGTGTGAAGGGATTCGTAAAGTTCAGGAAATTGATCGTGCTTTGTTGATGGCCCCCTTCTCGCTTCAAGAGATTAAAGAGGCGGTCTGGTTATGTGGTAATGAAAAAACGCCAGGGCCCGATGGTTTCAGTTTTGGGTTTGTTAAAAACTACTGGGATTTGTTCAAGGAGGACCTCAAAAGGATATTGGATACTTTCTATGAGTCGGGTTGTATCAGTCATGGGTGCTCCTCGTCTTTTATTCATTTAGTCCCGAAGAAAAGGGATCCTACTTTGGTAGACGATTTTAGGCCTATTAGTTTGGTTGGAGTTATCTCGAAGGTTATATCGAAGGTTTTGGCGGAAAGATTTAAGAAGGTGGTGAGTAGTATCATTTCAGACAACCAAATGGCGTTCATTGCTAAGAGGAATATTACGGATGGTCCTTTAATTGTGAATGAAATCATTTCGTGGTGCAAGAGGGTGAAGTTCAAAGCGTTAGTTGTGAAGGTAGACTTCGAGAAAGCTTACGATACGGTGGATTGGGACTTTCTGCTTTCGGTCTTAGATCAGATGAATTTTCCGGAAAGGTGGAGGTTATGGGTTAAGGGTGTTTTAGTATCCTCTAGAGCTTCCGTCTTGGTTAATGGTTCCCCCACGAAGGAGTTTCAGTTTTCAAGGGGTCTCCGTCAAGGAGATCCCCTTTCCCCTTTTCTGTTTTTAGTTGTTATGGAGGGCTTTTCCTGGTTATTTGAGAGGGCTGGGAGGGTTGGGGTTTTTTCTGGGCTCCCGGTTCCTAACGGGGGCCCAATGATTTCTAATCTTCTTTTTGCAGATGATGCCCTCATTTTGGGGCAGTGGTCGGAAGCAAATGTGAAGAACCTTTCTAGGCTGTTGAGGGCGTTCTATTTGGTGTCGGGGTTGAAGGTCAATTTGCAAAAGAGTTCTCTAACTGGAGTATGCTGCGGTGAGGAGGAAGTTGAGCATATGGCGTCTTTGATGAAGTGCAACAAAGGTGAAATCCCGTTCTCTCATGTTGGCCTGTTGGTTGGATGCAATATGAATAGGGTTAGCAGCTGGAAAAAGGTTATTGATATCTTTGAAGCTAGACTGTCGGGATGGAAGGCGGAAAGATTGTCGATTGGCGGAAGAGTGACTCTGATCAAGGCGGTCTTAGAGAGCCTCCCAATGTATTTTTTCTCCCTGTTCAAAGCTCCGGTTAAGGTAATAAACAAACTGGAAAGCTTGAGATATAACTTTTTGTGGGGTGGGAATGGCGACAAAAGAAAAATCCACTGGATCAAAAGGGATTGGGTTGCCAAACCAAAAAATTTGGGGGGGCTGGGATTGATTCCTTTGGCGGTCAAGAATCTCACGTGTATGGCGAAATGGTTTTGGAGATATAAAACGGAGGAGGGAGCCCTATGGAGAAGAGTTGTGTCGGGTTTTCATGGGGAGTTGGAGGATGGCAGCCTCCTTCCCTACAAAAAGGGGGCTGCGGGTGTTTGGGCAACCATTGTCAAGGCTGAGAAGGGGTTGGAAAAATATGGTTTGAGGCTGAAAGATTGGCTTAGGGTGGAAAATGGCAACTGGATTTGGAGTTTGAATGAAGATGGGGGGTTCTCGAGTAATAGTGTTAGCAGAAATTTGGTTTTGGGTAGGGGGGAGGACGCTGCTGTTCCAATTTGTTGGAGCAGCCTTGTTCCAGCAAAAGTCAATATTTTACTATGGAGGGCGGTCAATGATAGGTTAGCGACAAAGGATCAAGTGGCTAGGAGAGGGGTGGTGTTTTTGGACCCATTATGTCCTTTATGTGGTTCGGTGGAGGAGTCGGCTTTACACTTATTTACGGGGTTGTGAGTTTTCGTCTCTGATTTGGACGCTTGTAGCACAGTGGTGTAAGATTCCGGTTGGGATTTTTCTGGAGATTAAGGATTTGGTGGTCCAAGTGCCGAGCTCGAAGGCTAAAAAAGGAAAAATTGCGGCCGTAGATGTCGCTTTTCGGGCTACGGTTTGGAGTTTATGGAAAGCAAGAAATGAGAAATTGTTTAATGGGAGAAGGCCTTTGGTGGATGCTGTCATGGCAGACATCAAAGCTGTGGGTTTTCTTTGGATAAATAGTAGAGCTACTGGGTGGTCGATTGGGTGGGAGGAGTGGAGATCCTTTATGTTTGTTTGATGTAATTTTTGTTCTTCTTTTCTGGTGGCCTGGGTTAGTTGCTTGCTGGCCTGGGCTGTTTTTTGTTCTGTACTTTTGTTCTTGGTAATGATTTTGCTGTTCAAAAAAAAAATAAAAAAGATTTTGACTCTTAGTATTGGGCTACAACCTCAGTGGCAATGTATGTGTATTAATTATGATAACTAATTTGTAGATAAAAACATACATATACACATGATAGCTTTGGCGGTGTGAGGTAATAATTCAAATGATGCATATATAAATAGTGGGTGAGTAATGAATGTCGACAAAGGTAAAATGAATGAAGATGATCGATGTTAGCTAGAGTAATCACTAATTAAAGAAAGAGAACTACCTTTTCCTTTTTCCTTTTCCTATTCCTAGCTAGCTTTTTATATATTAAGCTCGTCATTAATATATATGTAACTAAAATAATCTCATATATTTGTGATCATTTTAAGAATGTATATCTATATACAATTTCCCTCTAGCGTAAAGTATATAACTAACTTTTTACGATTAAAAAGATGAATTGCTAAATTTGGTTGGTTCACACCTACCTTTAAATGTATGCTACAAAGTACAAACATATGTCATACGTACGTAGTTATAGATCGTTATTTGTTAATAGTTAATTACTTTTTAAAGTAGAAGCGAACCCAGATTTTTAACTTGGGATTCGACCTTCACCCATAAAAAAAAAATTATCACCCCAACCGGCCTCATGTTTCGACCTTCACCCATGAAAAAAAAAATTATCACCCTAACCGGCCTCATGTTATTCCGAGCGGGTCCCAAGAAGTTTTTACTCCTAACCCATATTAAGTTTTTAATGATAAAAACACACGAAGATTTAATTCAAAAAGTGTTTTACCTTTCACCCTTATTACTTTTAAATAGGCTAGAAGACAAGGAATTTTACCTATATCAAACCAAAATTTTTGAAATTATATAATAGGTATCCAATGCGAAAAATTTAATCATAAAAAAAAATTCTAGATCATTCAATAAATACATATAGTTATTTGTTAGCTAGCTAGTACTTTTTCGGCTGGCTAAGCAATTTAAGCTAGTGGGCGTAAATTAATTTATATACAAGGTTTATACCAAACTTGTCAAGCTAGCGTTTGTTGTGCATATTTTCTCAATAATATATATATATAACCACTAGGACTTGTCCTAGTGGTTACCCCCTTGGCTCTTAGGGCTTTGGTTACTAGTGACCCAAGTTCTAATCCAAGGGGAGGCAGTTTTACCCCATGTTGTCCCAGGAGGGGGTTTCTGCCAGGAGAAAGCTTCAGGAGGGGGTGTCTTGGTTCTCACGGAGGTCCGAGTAATCGACCTTGGACATAGCCCCGCAAGGGTAGGTTTACACGTGAGACCAAAGTCGCCTGATCGATGCCGTTCCAAAAAAAAAAAAAAAAATATATATATATATATATAATATTTACCGTAATAATAAAAGGCTATGGAATGGAATGGAATTAGTGTTTCTGAATATTATGATTATCTGAGGCCGGCCCTATTTCAAATTAAAGCCACACGCGGTCGTATGTTTACAATTATATCTCATCATTCTAATTTTTGCAATTTTTTCTTTTCTTTTTCTTTTTAAGACACATTTTTTCGGTACATCCGTCTGTAGTCTCTTGGTGTCGCAAATCTACACCACCCCACCATGTCTAGTGACGCCACGGGCAGAGCATGACCCAATTCATGATTCGACAAAAAAAAATACGTTAAATAAAACGTAAAGAAATCACAAATACGAATTTAACATGCTACAACATTAATATATATATATATATATATATATATATATATATATATACATAGGGTGAGGTTCATTGTAGACACTTTCACATGTGAAATAGCTCTTTTTCACATGTGAAATGCTCTGAACAATTAGAAAAAGGAAAAAAATGAAAAAATGAAATTATCACAACCACTAGATCAAGAGATCTAATGGTGAAATAGGGTGTCTACATGTCTACACTTATGAGGGTGTCTACAATGAACTTTTCACTATATACATATATATATATATATATATATATATATATATATATATATATATATAGGGTTAGGTTCAAATGAGAACTTTTTCTTTTGAGAACTTTTGAGAACCAATTTGGGCCACTAATTTTCAAGGGGGAGCATTCAAATTCATGGGGGGGGGGGGGGTTTCCATATATATAAACTAGTGGCTAAGATTAGTTCTTTTTAGTTCTCAAACCCAATTAGTTCTCAAATGATCCTCTCCCTATATATATATATATATATATATATATATATATATATATATATATATAGTGAAAAGTTCATTGTAGACACCTTCATAAGTGTAGACAGGTAGACACCTTTTTTCACCATTAGATCTCTTGATCTAATGGTTATGATTAATTTCTTTTTTCTTTTATTTTATTTTTCTCATTGTTCAGAAAATTTCACATGTGAAAACACATGTGAAATAAAGTAATTTCACATGTGAAATAGGGTGTCTACCTGTCTACACTTATGGGGGTGTCTACAATGAACTTCACCCTATATATATATATATATATATATCGTAAAAAAACGCAAATGAAATGACTAGGCAACAACACTAAAAAATGTAATTGAGCATGTCACGTGACATCCAACTATTAGAGTCATGTGGCCTAATGGTGCAAAAGAATTGTTTATGGTTTAATTAATGTGCGGGTATTTTAATGATTATAAATTGTTTATTTTACTTAATTATCATAGCTTGGTCTGTTGTTTTTTTTTAACAACAAACTTCTTTCTTTATAAATTACACTAAATATTGCACTTGTAAGGATTTGAACCCTCATCACTTATATGGTGGGGCAAACTTCATACCACTAGGGTAGAAAGCCACGGGTTGGTCTATTGTTTTCTAATATATATGATTCATGACCACCTACATTTGCGGTAGTACGTAGGCTAAATTAAGTATGATGAGTAGTTGAAGTCCCTCTTACAACCATGGGCTTAGCATAGTGCTAAAATGGTATATCCTCCATTCAAAAAGTGTTAAGAGTCCTACTCTCACAGTCTCACTTGAGACCTGAAGTGGAAAATATTTAACATATTAAAAAACAATGTTGAAAACCTTGTTGAATGGAGTGAGTCATAACATATATGTGATCATATGATGACGTTATATGGATCCCGGATGCGTGGCCACATCTGATCTAGGTCATTAAGTCCTCCTTCACAAAGTAATCTTTTATGTTATATTAAGTATGAGAGGAATATTAGCAAAGTGGTTTTAGGGCAGATGCAAGAGGGCGATGGTTGGATGTGTAAGTGTTGGATGCCCTTTAAATTAAATTAGGTAGAGTTGAGGATGGATTAAGGATCATCCACTTTACATCTTAACTATGTGTTTAGTACACGTGCGATTATACTCGTAGATAATTAAAAAAAAAAAAAAACTATCGATTTTGTTATTCTTTCGATTCTCTTCTCTCTTTAAACTTAGGACGAATCGTCTACATGGGCGAGATAATTTGTTACTTCATCATTGATATTATATGACCAAATTAGCATGGTTGGGCAGGGTACTTCGATCAGTAGGCCGGATGGATCCATCTCATGATCACCGGAAAGAACACTCGAGGAGGAGCCGGCTCTTCACCACATGTGATGTGAGTGACAGACAATAATGGAATGGAAGGTTTGATGTTTGGTCAAATTCTAAAGGCCAAAAGTTGGATGGATGGAACTTGGAAGGAAGGGTCGTTGTTACTACGTAGCTGTCACTTGGACTCTTGAGCACGAACGGGTGGGGTTTGGTTTGGTTTGATTCATATACATACACAATGCATCTTGCAACGTCGTCTGATTGAATTGAAGCCAAGGGGCCATGAAATCGAAACACCATGTGCTGACAGCTACCACGTGCACATCCACACCACTAAACAACTAATTCCCTTTTACTTTCTATCACATCATATACATTGCTATCAAATTCCATTCCATTATTGAACAATAATAATAATAATATTCCCTTTCTTTAATACCTCCTACCAGGGCCGTATTAGTAACCTCACGCACGACTCGTTCGAGTGGTTACTGGCGATAAGGGGAGACTTGAGACTGAGAGGTCACAAGTCCAATCCCTGAGCTCACAGGTTTACAACCCATCTACTCGTGAAGATGATATTTTTTTTCTTTTGAATGAGCTTAACTGGTTTAAATACTCTCTGGCTTTCCAAAAGATTTGTTGGACATTCAGATAAAAACCAGGGCTGCCTGTATTAGTTCATGCCTCCTCGAATTGTCAAAAATATATATATATGTTAAGAGTCACAATTTGTATGTTACAAAGGGGCTGTTTGGTTCGTCTGTTTCA